>CAAKHC010007428.1:0-62724 GCA_901007825.1 Macroramphosus scolopax | reverse complement strand
CATCCCTGATGCAGTACGGGAATGGCTGAGCAATAGAAGAAGGATCATGTCTGGCACATGAGAGTCATTCTGAGATAACACTTTAATTTGTGGTTGTGTGCACCGGCTGGCATTATTTTGGACTGTATGCCTTCACAAAGGAGGACAGACATTTACATAATACTTTCTCTCCAGCTTTCCCTATCGCACAAACTATATCGGACCTCTCGTTCCCTTGTCTACTACTTTGTTTCCTTACCAACAGGACTGAACCATAAAGGAGACTTGAACCTTCTGTGGCAGGACTGAGAGGTGGCAGCCAGCCGAGACTCTGTAGATGTTTGCTTTACCTCCGGAGGTTGCCAAGGGGTCTACGCCAGGACTTCAGCCTCTGCAGAGCTTAAGACCCCTGAACTGACAGGTCAGACGGGGGTAAAAGAGAAACTGTGATCGGCAGCGAAGACAAACACAGCTGGACGCCGCGGTTTAAAAATACATCCTGGCATCTGAGTGTCTCTGCTCCGCTCCAGACAAAACAAAGACCCCGCAACTGCTTTAAAATCCTTTCGGTCTGAGGCGGAGAAAGAAAAATGGAGTGTGGGAACGAAGAGTCAGTTCACTTATGTGAACTCTAAGAAAGTCTTGGTGTGCAATTGGAGCAGAAACAGAAAACAGACTTGTTTGCATGCAGACACAATCTTAATTGTGCTCTAATGTCCATTACAGCCATTGATCACTTTTTCCCAAGAAGTGATAAGAAGCCTCTGATGAGTTACTCATCAGCTAATCCCGCTGATTAAGAGCACACTGTGTCCCACTCATCGGCCTGGAGTTTCCTCTCACTGCACATCACTTAATCAATGTCTACTCACATAATCATGACAGTGTAACTCTTACAACACTCGATTGTTCTTCCTGTCGCCCTCTCCTGACCGGCAGCGTTCACCTTTCCTCCACTGACATGGGAGAGAACACAGCAAACACGTTCTGCAGCTGCAGCAGATGGTTCAACTACCTGGTTGTCTGCTGCAACAAATCCCAACAGCAGGAAGCACTTTCTATCCACTTTCCAATAAAATCCTAATCCTGCTGTATTCCTCATCCCTGGCCGGCTCAGTGTTTTCATCCCCTCTCCCTCCCTATGAATCTCAGGTTCTGCTTCGCCTCTGATACTTACATAACTCACCTGTGATCTCGGCGGGTACAAGCCTCGGCATGGCCGGCTGGCGAAGTAGGAGCACCAGTATGCGACACACCCTTTCTAAACAAATTGCTCAGCCTCAGCCTCAGCCTCACCTACTAGAGGGTACAAGAGGCTAACTTTAAGCCATGGAGCTGAGAATCAAAGGCCGTTAACCCTTGATAGCTGGAAGAGCTGCGCAGTTTTCAGAAAAGTGTGGATTTGGACCTCGCTTCCAAAACCCAAAGTCCAGGGGAGGCGAGGAAGAGGGGGCACCTGGGAGGTCCCGTGATGGCCATGTTATCTCTGTCACGTTAATCAACAAGCAGGGGGTCCATACAGAAGCAGTATGAGCTGCACATGCACTGACATCGACTGGATTAAACCTTCCTGCTGTCAAGCAGTCACTTGCTGGGTCAATAACACAATAGTCTTCATTGTCATGTGCTTCATAGCTCAGAGAGAGAAGCACTACAGGTCTTAAATTACCTTTCCATAGGATCCCTCAAGGCCAAGCTAAACAAATCGCCCACACCTAGTTTCCATGCATGCCAGTACTTCACCTGGATCTCCAGCCATCGGTTTGCAGCTCATTTCATTAGATTACAGAGCTGTTTAGATCATGTGGCTGCTACTTTCTTGGTCGTTACACCTTTCGAAATGTGGTGAACTACTGTAAACTTTGATTCAATAGCCTATAATGTCATTTCACTACAGTTTTAACTTGAGGCAAGAACTGCAAAATCTATTTTTAACAATCTAACATAGCAGATTATTGTTTAGGAGACACATAACAACTTGATGCGACGACAAAACTGTAATGGAAAACTTGTGCTCTTACCTTGTGAAACTTTAATGATCCGGGGTGGGTTGATTTCCCCTCAGCCTCGATCCATTTGAAGCGTCTCTCTGCTGCGTCTTTCCTGTCCAACTTTCACCGTCCGACGGGAAACTTCAGGTGAACCATTTCCGCGAAAAGCACTTCAGGAAGCGTCTGGATTTGTTTGTACCCGCTGGGGCAGGTCCGTTTGTTTGGTTGTCAGCGACAGTGACTTCGTCGCTGTCAGTGTTGTTTGGTCTGTGGCCGCTTCGCCCGACCACAGGGAGGAAATGAGAAGAAGTGGCGTTGTGTGGACCTGTAGCGCGCACCTGGAGGCTGGAGGCTGGAGGCAGGGCGCTCAGGTGAGGGAGCGGCGCTGCGGGCAGTGTAACGGGGACATCTAGCGGTGGAACAGTGACACTGCAGGTACGACCTGAAGAAGTGGGATGAGTTTACATTTTAGATTCAACTGAAGTCAACTATTCTTCTTATATGAAAAATACATATTTTAAGGAAAGGCTCTTTTCAGAACATTTTAATAATAATTCACAACATTATTCATCTGGATTTGGATGGAGACACATAGAAAACAACAACATCAGATAGGATTAATGAAAACTACATTTTGAATGTTATTTGTGATCTGTATTTAGCCTACAGTTGTAATCTCACCACCTTCTCTTTACTTTTAATTAAATCAGTTTTGATAACAATTAGGGATCCATCCATTGTGAAAGTCAGGACCAATACTGATGTTTAAAAGTACAGTTTGGTTGATATGATGTTTATTTTATATTTCGATTTCGTTTTTGTCTTTACTCGTCCACCTTTTGTGCCAGAAAAACTAAAAATCTTCATTATGAAAAATAACTGAACTTTTCTTCAGATGTTTATCACACAATCTTTGAATTAAATCATACATGTTTTTTAAACAATCTTTAATACAGGCTTCTTTCACACGACTAATATCATTTTTGGTAAAAAAAAAAAAAAAATAGCTATTCCAAAGCCTTTTATCTTGCTATAGACCTAGAGAGTTTTGTTAAAATAAAATACGATGCATTATTCAGTCAGATATGTGCTAATTTGCATTAATATACCAAACCAAAAATCTACACTATAATAAACATTTTGGACATTTCTTGTCAGCTTGTCTGAAAGATGTCATGATGGAATGATTTTATTGGAGCAAAATGACCCCAAATCTCTAAATTGACCCATATATGAATCATGTTAACTGTATGCCAGCTAACCATAATACTGCAGGCAGCTTTTAAACTGAGAGCTGGCTAATAAAAGCACCGTTCCCTGTAGACTTGGACAGAATGTGTAAAGTCGAAAGCTAGTTCTCAAAATGTTTTCAACCGTAATGTCAGTAGCTGCACATAGAAAAGGCCGTAAAGCTGCACAAATATAACTCTCTGCGGCACCCGAGCTGGTCCAGACTTGTATTAGTCGATGCACGCAGAGCATGTAGGACAGTCTGCTCCAGGCACTGACACAGTTTGTGATCCCATGTGGGGTCAGAGAGTCTTCCTCCAAAGCCAGAGATAGTATTTCCACTGTGACTCCAGTTGTTATTAATAAACACCAAATGAGACTGTTTTCCTGGAGACGGACAAGCTGCAGGGATCTTTAAAAGCTGCCTCCTCTCTGGACTGCAACCTTAAAACACAGTAAGTAGAAATAGGAGTTGTTAAGAACGGTTACTGACGAGTGTAAAGCACTTTGTACACGTAACTGAGGGAAGTTAAGACGTTAGTCTGTGTGGACTTTGCATGTTTTAGAGGCTTTGTAGCAATCACAAAGGCAAATTTAATCACATTTACATTGCATATGCAAAACATCCTGACTTTGATTGACAAGATTATAGAGGTGTTATCTTGATTCTTTGAGTGTCATTTGATTAATGGTTCTTTCGTCCCGTCCGGCTTGCCTTTCAGAAGGTCATGGACAACCAAAGATTAATAGAGAGTAGGACATACGTGGCACCTACTGAGAATTCACACATGGGATTCATATTCGACGAAGATGTCCCTGAAAGCAGCCATGAAACAGAAACAATCCCTGCCCGAGGGGAATGTAAACAACCCTCAGAATTAAAGATGGACGAGGCGGACATGGCCAGCATAGGACAGTTTGTTGAGCACTGCATTCAGCAAGTGTCCCATCTCGAGATGCAGAGAGACGAGCTGATCCAAGAGCTCCTCCGTGTGCAGGAGCCCATGATGCGGGTTCTGCAGCACCTGAGGGAGAAGCTGGAGGAGACCCTGAGGCTCTTCACGCTGGCTCAGCTGGATTATATTTCTGTTTATGAGGACGTGCAGCAAGTGAAGAGGAAACTGTTTGCCACAGCCAGAGACTGCATCCAGAGCCAGGTGACGCTGGCTCAGCAGGAGTACCAGGTGGCCCAGTCTGCTGTAACAAAGGTAGGAAACCTTCCAGCTCTCATGTCTGCCATATTTTTCCTGTTTCCATGGAGTTCCCACATGCGGAAGCACAGATGAGTTGATGATGGGCGCTTGATGTGCTCCATACAGGTACTGGTAGAATTTAGCCAACTTCCGACCCAACCAGTATCTGTTCAGTATGCCCCCCATTTCTTGCGTGTATATTCTTCTGGGTTGCATGCTCCAACATCAACCCACTTGAAAGCCCACTGTGTTAGTGTTGACTTTTGATAGACGATAAAAAAAATATTTCTAAATGAATGCCATGTTTGTTGTTTCTTACAACATATTTTACATTTGCCGATAGGAGGAGCTCAAGGCTCATATCCAAACTCTGAACCAGGAGTTGTGCCAGCTCCAGGAGGCCCACCAAATCCAGCTCAACTCTTTGCATGACCCGCCCAGACAGTCATGCAGACCAAGAGCCATGAGCGACGTGAGCCAGTGCCGCCAGGCTTCTCTCAAACTGCAGAGGCGGCTTAGTGGCAGCATGAAGACTCTGGAGGGCTGGTATGAGCCTCGGCTCATGGCGCTGCTGAAAAGGAGGCAGGCCGGGGAGAATGCCTTGAGAATAAGCAGGGAGCAGGCGATGGACCTGAGGGCCAGACTGGGGCCCCTGAGAGAGAACATACAGAGACTGGAGGTGCAGCGATCCTGTCTTGAGCAAAGGATCAGCTTGATAGAGGGGGAGCGGGAGGAGAGTCTGAACCAACACGAGGTACACCGACAAATCAAAATCAGACTTCACAGATCAAACAGATAATTGATGCCAATTAACATGTTTTTTTTTTTTTTTAATCACTTAACCACAGGAGACTGTGGGGGAATTAAAGGAGACTCTGAGAAAAGTACAAGTAGAGTTTGAGATTCAAAGAAAATCTAAAGAAGATTTGGAGGATCGTAATGATGGCCTTTTGGATGAGTTGACATATCGCAGGTATTTTTTTTTTTACACAACTATTCTGACACTTAACTCACTAAATTAAGAGATAAAAATGAATAACTTCTTTTTTTTTTATAGGGCCTGTGATAGACCCAGTCAAACCCCAGCGGAGGAACATTACAGATTTTCTGTCTCCAGTGGATCGTCTTAACAAGGCCAAAGAACATTGCATGTATGCTTTATATCAAAAGGAGAAACCTAAGGTAGCATCATGTACCGTTAATCAGTTCATATTGTGTAATAAGTTATTTTGTTGTGGACACTGTGCCAAGAAACACTGAAAACAAATTTACTGTAAATATTTATTATGAATATACTTAAGCACACAAGAGTTCAGATGCAGTACAGAAAAAAAACAATCAAATGAAGTGGAAAGAAGAAGAAAACGTACAAAAGACAACAGACAACCTGGAAAATTCACAAGACTACAAATGCAAATAATGAAAACCTACAGTATGTACATTTTGAATAAAAATGAATCTCAGTAGAAATGTCTATAGCACAAGTAATTAATTCCAGAGAAGATGAAAGAAATAACACCATCGTAAATATAAACCGAAATCTTTGATGGTTCCATAACAAGTCAGAGTTGAAAAACTTAAAGATCTAAATATCAGACCAATATGGACGCATTTTTAAAAACACATCACAACATGATGGCAACGCAGCATTGTATCATTTAATTTTCTACAAATCCACTGTTGTCCAAAATGTATATTAAAAAAAGACATTACGGCTTATGCACCCAACACTGGAAAATATATCCATCCTTAACAAGCAGGTCAAAGGAAGAGACGTGGAGACTGGATTCATGCCTGGACCTCTGAATCTGCAGCACCTTCTGGGTCCTCGTCGTTGTAGATGTTTTCAGCCTGAGGAGACAACAATTAAAAATGTGTACTTGTTTTGAAAAATAATGAGTCCACAAAATGAAGGCAAACAAAGTCATTACCATCTGCCACACTTCCATGATGTTGTCCTCTGATACAGAACAGATGACCCATGGCTCGTTGGGGTTCCAAGAGAAGTCGGAGATCTTAGCTGTGTGTCCACCGTGGATGAACTAGAGAGTGAGAGAGAAGGGTACACTTTAATTCAAAAGCACACAAAAACTTTCTAAAGCAGCTTTTATCTTTGGGACAACTCACGAGCAGCTCAGGAGGGCCGTCCTCAGCATCCTCAGGGGACTGCTCCTCTCCGATCTTGCTGAGGTCCCACACATTCAGCCTTCTGTCCGTGCCGCTGGAGGCCAGGATGGTTTCGTTATGAGGAGACCACTGAACCTGTGTTTAAGATATGGGCCAGATGTTACCTTCCTGCTACAGAGTGCCATCCTTTGTGGATGTGCAGCAGACATTTTCTATGAGCATGGCACCATTTTAAGCCGCAGCATTGTCCGCAATCATGTTCATTTAATTGTGGAAAGAAAACATGATCAAGATTCATTTTGTACATAAATGATGAGTATGCCAGAGTACAGAGAATGATTGATGAGCTGCAGCACAACCTTAGATATTTTCAAACTTAAATCTTTTCTTAATGCCATTCCATCTGTTTCCAGACTCCTTTGATTGAAAACACAACATAACTTCAAATAAATTTAAGGTTCATTTTTACCTGGAAAATTTCGTCTTTGTGAGACTCGAAGGAATGAAGCTTCAGTTTCAGGTTCCTCAGGTCCCACAGAGCCACGGTCTAAAAATAAAACTAGTGATCTCACACTGACTCAACTCAATAAGCAAACAGAAAAAACAAGAAAACATATTTGGACAGCAATGTGCTGTGTAACAGGTGGAGTGAGTGGACCCACCTTATCTGCTGAGCCGGTGGCCAGAATGAACTCGCTGTAGGGATTGAAGGACAGACAGTTGACCTCAGCGGTGTGGGCGTCCACTGCATGGCTGGGTTTGGAGGTGTTGTTGGAACGCGTGTCCCAGCTGTCCAAAATGAAACAAAAGCACCATTGTGAGAAAGAATGTCGAAAGTGAACAACATCTTTGTTTCCTATCAGAAGCAGCAAATATTGTCATCTTCAAATCTGCTTACATCATGAGTTTCTGGTCATCAGCCACAGATCCAAAGAGGGACTCGTGCAGCAGGTGCCAGGAGACGTCCTCCACCACAGCAGTGTGGCCTGTGAAGATGGTCTTGGCATCCACAATCTTTCCCTCCTTGGGCACTGTGCTGATGTCCCACAAGCAAATAGTCTGTAAAGAAACAGATTAGTATTAGGAAGAAATAATAATGATAAAAGGGCAAGGGAGGAGTAAACTTTAACATTAACTAACGTTGCAGTACACAGATAAAACATGTCAATGCAAAAGCTTAACAGACAAAAAAGTAAAATAATTAAAGACAACATAGGGTACATAATAAATAGAAAAGAACTAAACTACATCACACATGATGTGACTGAAATATGCAGGAATGTTGTGGTATGTCACTCACATGGTCATCAGAAGCACTAAGAAGGCAGCCGCTTAGATTTGGGTTCCAGGAGAGGCCGTAGCCTTCTTTCTGGTGACCTCTCAAGCGGAGGTCTGGAGTGCATTCCCCAGAGGGGTCTAGAATAAATAAAAAAAACACCATGTAAGATGATGCAAAGAAGGAACCTGTTAATCTGTGATTTTGACAATAATCGCACCTGGCTTGGACGGGTGCTTTGTATAATCAAAGACAAGCACGTCACTGGTGGGGGTCTTCGTGGCAATGATGCAGGGGTTCTGAGGCATGTACCGAGCTCTGTTCACTTCTCCCTCATGGTTGATTTTGATTTCAATTTCTATCTTACCACTCACCGATCCAAATCCTCCAAACTCTGCAAAAGGAAACATAACATGGGCCATTACAGAGAAGTTAAAATCTCGAGCAGAATTGTTCATTTCTACAAAAGTCAAGCAGTTTTGATTATCTCAAAATATGAAGTTACAACGTCTGCAAAAGGAACTTTCAACTTCACAGCATATATTATCCCTCACCTCCTTTCTCGCTATCATAATGTGAGGCATCAAACTGGGCGTCATCATTTGGGAGTTGAACACTAGCAATCACAAGGTGATTCTGCTCGTCAGAAGTGTGAGTCCCCAGAACCAGTCTGTGTACACTGTAATCTTTCCCTTCTGGTCTGTGAAGATGAACAAAAAAAAACAAACATTAGCATATCCTTGTCTGTTGCAATGTTTGTCACATCAGATCTCTACTTACCTGGTGACATCTGGCAGCCACTGGGCAGTGAGACTGGGCCACTCCAGGGCATGAGTCATAACCAGGTCATAGAGGAACGGGGTGTTCTTCTTCCAGATCTTGTACTCCTCATTGATCACCCTCTCCTCCACAGCATCGTCGAATGCAGCTGCAATAATAAGAAATACCAGCAACAAAAGCCTTGTTAAAATGAGACTAAACTCTGCTACGAAAAACAGACAACGTTCAGTTTTACTCATCTTTTAATACATTAAACTAACATAACGAATGCAGAGACCTGACAAACTATCAGATCGCCAATCAACAAGAAATATGAATGTGAGTCTGAGTTATGTTAATTACTGCATTATCAGTTGCAATATGACATACAATAGCCTATTTAACCTAATGAAAATGAAAGCAGTATAGTGAGGAATGACCCTGAAAAATTTTGACAAAACCTAATTCATACAAATGGGATGGACAAAATTTTCGGGATACCTCTATATAACCCAGTATACCAGTGCTCCCCAACTCTGGTCCTTGGGACCCCCTGCCCTGCTTGTTTTACATGTCTCCCTGCTCCAACACACCTGATTCAAATAAAAGTTCGTCATCAAGCTCTGCAGAAGCCTGATAACGAGCCCTTCATTTGAATCAGGTGTATTTGAGCAGGGAGACATCCAACACATGCAGGGCAGGCGGGCCCCAGGACCAGGATTAGGGAACGCTGCAGTATACAGTAGTTTATCAGCAGAAAATCTAAACCTTTAATATTAAAACCAAAGTAAATCAACACCGCCCTGAATCAGACCCAATAAAAGGAGATATGTTCTCAATTAAGGAGGGTATACTGCAGAGCTGTTTTAACTTACATTGCATAGTTATTTATTTAGTTTTACCCGTTACCTTATACATTGTAATTGTAGTGTACATCAGCAATAACACTTTGAGATAAATGACAGTCATGCAGCATCTACTTTACCTGGACTCCGGTGGGACCTCATTTCGGCTGACAGACGGTACGCAAAAGTTATTAGTCCACTCAGCCAAGTCTTCTACTTGTTAATAACGCTCAGCTTCATTATCCTTGAACGTTAACATTAGTACACATTTCTACGTTTAACGGATATATCAAAATGAGCCCGTGTTAAAGGGAATTAGAACAACCTGAAATCGACGGTGAACGGAAAGTTTAGCCCCACTAGTAAATTAAAACCCCTGTGTTGCCGGTGTCCTACTTGCTAACGCTAACGGCTAGCTGGCGGCTTGTAACAATGAAAGGAGCTGCTGTGCTGGCGCGCCAACGACCACCGGTCTATCCGGACTCGCAGTTTTTATCTTTCTGGAGGCACATAAACACATTTTAAAGCTGCAATTCAGAAAAGTGAAAGCCCGTACCGTCTTTGTCAGCCATCCTGATGCAGTTAAACAGCTAATAGTGGAAATAAATTAGTAATTTGTGAGCGGGCTCTGAAGATAGCACGAATGCTTTCAATGGCGGGAACTCCAATAGGAGACGTCTAAGCCAATCAGCTAAGACTAAAACCGACCGGAAGTCGTTACTGCTACACACCATCTGGTACCACCCCTTTAGTATGTCGTAAAACCCACATGCTAAAGTTCCGGTTCGTTTATACATCGATCGAACAAATCTACAGCTCAAATGGACGACCGCGAGCTAGACCTGACCCCGGCACAGAAAGAAACCAAGTCAAAATATCCTCCAATCAACAAGAAATATGAATGTGAGTATGACGTTATAATCGCACAGGAGCTAGCTGCTTTGTTCTTTTAGTACTTATTAAGTTGGCAGCTCTTTTTACTGTCTATAACACAAACTGACTAGAAGTAGCCTTGGATTTTTCTTGTTATGCCTTGTATAGCGTCACTTTCAATCTGGTAGTCTAAAAACAGGAAGTCAACTTTGTCACGCACAATGTGTTATATTTTTACAGACTTGGATCATACAGCAGATGTGCAGTGAGTGTGTTTTGTATCATGGTAAAGGGACAGTCAGGTGTCACGATTTCCAACTGATTAACAGAGATCAGTACGGTAACTCCTTATTTCTCTTCCAAGAATCCACTCTTGGGGAACCTCTCTGGGGGAAGCCTTTGAGCAGTGTGCCATGGGCATGTTTGGCTACATGACGGACACAGAGACGGTGGAACCAGTTGATACTGTTGAAGTGGAGTCAGAGGGTAAGCCATAAATGACGTGTCCGTCTGGCTTCAACACAAGCCTTAAATGTTCCCATATTAGTCATGCTGTAACGAAGTAATGAACTAAGTTGGAATACTTTTTCCCTTCTCAAAAGGTGAAGACATGCAGTCTCTTCTCTTCCACTTCTTAGATGACTGGTTATACAAGTTTAGTGCGGATCTGTTCTTTATTCCCAGGGTGAGTATATTGGTCAGTTAAAGGGTGCCGGACACATTGCTTGCATTTATTTTCAGAAGAGACATGGCAGTGTCACAGAAATAAGATGTGATATAAATTGTAGGCTGTTAACTTGATTGGTATGATGCTGGCAGAACATCTGTTCTGGTGTTTCCCTTCTACTTTGCAGTGCATAATAGGAGGGACTCATCATGTTCAAAACATATCCAAAACATAATTATTATTTAAACTACAGTGAACAATTTGCTTAACACGTGTATTAGATTCATTCTTTGATGCAGAAGGTGATGAGAATGTCATTACATACTGTATTACTTCATTATTGATTTTATCATTGTTTTCTTCTGGCAGGAGGTCAAGGTTTTGAGCATAGACACAGTGCACTTTAAGATTCGCTCCATTGGGTAAGTTTGTTGACCTCTTCATTACAACAAAAAAGGTTAAAGTAGAAAAAAGGATTCCTTGTACATAAAGTTAACATGTTCTTAAATAGAGACAATGATATGAACCACAAATCCTTCTAGGGGTCCTAAAAGTTGAAGTCACTATTTAGGCGTAAGCTCTATTATAATGACTAATGTATGTAAGTCGACCAACAGTTTCGATACAGATATTCTGACCTCCTTAAAATTCTAATAAGCAGATAAAATGCAATCTATATGACCTACCTTTTTTAACAGTGTGAGGATACGTGTATTTACATCCATGCAGATGTTGAATCCTTATACACTGTTTCCAAATGTCTTATATCAATGTACAAAGGCAATGCTTCTCTATTTACTCTTTATCTTTAAAATATAAAATCAATTCCATATGTGTCTGTGTGTTTTTGTCTCCCACATGTTGCGTCTCATATGGTAATTCTTCTCTTGTTTATTGAAGGTGGGGTGAGGAATTCTCTTTGACAAAGCATCCACAGGTAAGAATTTCCGGAATGATGACAGAATGTAGGGCTCTATCGAATGAAATTACAGAACTTGTGGTTTAAAAGGATATTTACCCGCTAAAATAAGTACCGCCTGAGATCGATAGTTATATATACATGAGATCAGTGCATCTTTTCAAACTGCTTTGCACCGTGGTGTCGTTTTAGGGTACAGAGGTGAAAGCAATTACATACTCAGCCATGCAGATCCACGATACAGAAAAACCGGAGATATTTGCCATCATTGATATCTGATAATACCTGAAGAGGCAGAGCACCCTCCTGGTTTGAAGACGCTGGAACACCTCCATGGCTAACCTAAGTGGTCTTTTTATGTAAAGCACTAATATTAGATGAGTGAATTCTTGTTTGCTGCTTTAAGTTTCAATGACTGATTACAGGTTTGTGATATTACATTGACACACACATCGTTTACATTTCTTCAGTAGAATTAAATAATTATTGATGATTAATAGAATATATTGTTGCATTTACATTGATCTCTTAATTGAGTCATTATTGAATCGTATACTCTCAGATTCAAAATGTTTTTTCTAAATTTCACAGACAAATTTTAGTTGACACATTTGCTCAAAACTACAAAAAAATCTAAAAAGTAAGTGTGTTGACGCCTTGTTGCATTGTAAAAAAAACTACGTATATTTTATGTTTATGGTAATAAAAATATTTTCAGAAAGTGCAATAAGGGTGAAATGTCTTCCTTCTTTTTCGAGAATAAGAAAAATAATTTATAGTTGACCCTCAACAATCATTATTGTGAGATAAGTACATGTTTGTGAGTGTTGACCTCTGTGAGATGTGTGTAATATGGAGAATTATACACTGTTAATTACAGCACATCAAATCTTTATTGTCATCTTCATGTACAATACCCATTAGGATATGATGTAAAAGCAAGGTGACTCACACTAGCTGGATCCTCTAGTTCTTCAGGTTACACAGCAAAGAATGAACTGTGCTGTGATCACTGGATTATAATATCTTCCATAATGCTCCACACAGGGTGTGCTTACTCTACAAAATCGGATTTAATAATGTAGAAATGATTCAGTGACGGTATGTATGTGTAATAAAGTTTTCTTAAGTTTGGCTTGAATGCAAATTATGGGGCCAGTTGTAATGTGTGATCACATAAATGAGCAAATCAACTTTCACTTTCTAAAGTCAAACTTTTTTTTAAACTGTTTTAAGGGCGGAAACTGATCTTGTATTAGTTAAATGACAGTAATTAAGCATTGCCAAAATCTCTTTCAGGAAAAGTCAGACTGCCATTGGGCATTTATCACTGATCTGTTTGTGTTGATCTCTGCAGAGATTGACTGTGAGCAGAATATCCTGAAGGAAAACTCATGAAATATGCATGCCGGTGGAACTAAAATCCAAATGATTCAGACAACAATGGACTAAATGGCATACTCCAGAGCACAACAACATAAATACTTTCAAAAGTGTTTTAAAACTGAAAGTTTTTATTTGTATACATGTGAATCTTTATTCTTTTAAAAATAGAAAAAATTATCGTTTGCTGCAGCTTTATTGAAAAATGCTCATTCTGTACATTATAATTTCAATAGCATCACTAATTTGTCACAACTGCCTCTTTTCAAGGAACTATGATAACAGTATTTCACGGTATGTTGCTGCAAATGTTCTAATCAATAAATGCAAATTACATATTTAAAGCATATTTAAAGATCATTGCCGCATTGTCATATTTCTTGCGTGTATATGCTTGTGGACAAGCAGTTTAAAGAAAGTTAAAATAAACATTGCTGAGGACCCCCTGGAAGACCCTCAAGACCTCTAGGGGTCCCTGTACCCCACTTTGGGAAGCCTTGTTCTACGCTGCTGCTTTGAATGATGAATTAGGGGTCATGCTGTTTGGATGTACCTGATATGAACGCATATAACATGTTGTTAACAAAATTATTAGCTTCTACCAGTGAACCACTTATCCTGTCACTGGAAAGAAAATAAGTGAACCACAGGAGCTCCCTTTTGCTCAGATATTCTCCTCACCTTGCGGGTCTGAGGATGTGACGTCACTATCTCCTCCCATGTCTCTTCCTGCCTTTTCAATCAAATACAGCTGCGCCATCTATCCTTTGTCCGTTGAAGAGAGCCGACCATCTGCAGGCGAAACACGTCGGGACGTTTGCAATTCGACCGCCTATCACGCCGCGGTCTGGAACGGTTGTTATCTGTTAAGCTGCAAAGTCGAAATAAGCCATCGAAGCGAGAACGACTCTGTTCTTGAAACAGGTTACGTTACTGCAAAATGAGTCAAGCGAGTTTCACCAGGAGCACGTCTGAGTCCGCCATTGAGTCCAGCGCTGCACCGAAGAATAGCAAAATGGAAGACACTAAATACCTTCCGGAGCTATTGGCTGAAAAGGACAGCCTGGATTCATCGTTCACGCACGCCATGAAACTCATCTCTGCCGGTAAGTTACCGCTCAGTGACTGGCTAGCTTATGGAGGCTAGCAGCCATTAGCCCGACACGAGGCCTACCGTCTTGAACCGAGCCTTCAGCGGCTATAGGACCCGAACAATGGTGCAATAAACACGTGGTTCGTAGCGCTATAGGTCAACCCCTTTTGGTTATAAATGTGTCATGTTTTTTTGTTATCTCATCAGGACCACTTATTTCATTGGTTATGTAAATATATTCCATTATATAAAAGAATCAAGTGTAATGCAATCAACGTTAATCCGAATTCATTGGTGCGCTCTGCACATGTAACGCGATGCTACGCCTTGCAGATCCACTCATTCTTGCAAGGCAGTCACGTTTGTATGTAATAGCTCATTAAATACAAGCATAAGATTTTCCATACAGTGTAAATACACAACAGGTGGAAAATACGATTTCTGAAATGCAGTTGTTTTATAATGCGTTGTTTGGCTGGAGAAGCCTACAAGCTGACCTGTGATGTGCAGTGGTATTTGATATATTTGGTTGGTAACTGCAGTTGTGTAAGCCACGTTTTTATTGCCTGCAGAGATTGAAAGGATCCAGAAAGGTGAGACCAAGAAGGAACCAGAGAAAGAGACGTACCTGGACTTGTTTGCAACCAAGAACCACAAAATCAAAGAGCGAGTTCTCATTCCTACTAAGCAGTATCCCCGGGTTAGTATTTCTCCATTTGCTGTAAGATATTAGGACATGGTGTACATGTTCATCATAGACAGGCTCACCCTGGTAAATGTGCAACTAGTTATGTATTCGGTAAATTATCTTGTGTTCTTTCTCGATGTGAGGCTGATAAATAGAAGACGAGCGCAAGGGATTTCTCTTTCCCAGTACTGGGGCTCAAATGTGTACAGTTCGAGCGTGTTGCACGTTTCAACTAATCCTGTGTATTTGATTGAAGGAACTTCTTCCGCCAGCTTAACTGCCCTAGAATTAAGTCATGCGTCCAGTGTGCTATTGAGCTTTTTCTGCATGAGCTATTTTGTACTTGCCCAGAAGCTCCAACAGCCACAGTTGAATCAAGAAGGGACCACAAATGAGATTTACATCGTTAACATTGCTGTTATCCCCCGTTTAGGTCAACTTTGTTGGTAAGCTCTTGGGACCCCAGGGCAGCACAATCAAGAGGCTGCAAGAAGAGACTGGTGCAAAGATATCAGTTCTTGGTAAAGGTTCCATGAGGGACAAGAATAAGGTATGTATGGAAGAGTTTTCTTTACCCTTGTTTACAAAGAGTGAAATCTCATTGACTTAGAAAATATAATTGCATTTCATGTTTTTCAGGAAGAAGAGTTGAGGAAGGGTGGTGAGGCTAAATATGCTCATCTTTCCATGGAGCTGCATGTTTTCATTGAGGTGATGGCACCTATTTCAGAAGCCTATATGCGCATGGCCCATGCCATGGAGGAGGTCAAGAAATTCCTTATCCCGGTATGTGTCTCAATTACACAGACTTTGCCCATCACATCTCTTGCTTCAGATTTCCAGCAGTTACTTATCTGAATATTTTGTATTTAGGAACCTGGTGAGCAGGACCCATACATGGACCCTCACTTCCTGAATGGATCCCAGGATGGTTCAGGCAGGGGGCGCGGGGGACATCTAGGAAGGGGCAGAGGTGGGCCACCTGGTCAAAGGTAGGACTATTGATGGCTTCTTACTGAATTAAAATTGTAATACAGCACATTGTATTGTACTTTAGCAAAACACGTGCATTAGATGTCCTATGTTGCTTATGCCACTGTCACCATATTGTTTCTAAGTGCTGTTCTATGGTTGATCTCATTTTGCAACCATGCTAACTTTCCACAGAGGGCGGGGAATGCCACGTGGGGGTCCTCGCGGAGCAATGCGTGGTGGAGCTCCAAGGGGGGGTGCTCCCAGAGGTGCACCGTCTGGGAGGGGTGGACCATCTGCTGCTCCAAATAGAGGGGGTGCTAGTTCTCGCTCAAGACCCCCTGCAGCAGGGGCTCAAAGGATGCTCCCATCAGCAGCACTTTCCCACCAGCAAGTACAGTCGGGTTCACAACCCAAACCTGATGGCTATGATGATTATGTAAGTTATTCCTGATTTATTTATTTTCACAGCAGCAATAAATATCATTCGAGTGTACTCAGTATTTATTTTCCTTACAGCCTCCATATGAAGATTCTTATGCAGAGCCTGCATATGAGGGATATGATAATTATTATAATCAACAAACTGCACCCGCGTAAGTCAACTGATTAACAAAAGTTAAAATATCTAGAACGACTCATCTTTCACTTTAATTGAAAAGAGTGAACAGTTTACTTATATTTCTTTACAACGTTTGATCACCAGGGACACTGAATATTATGATTATGGACACGGAGAAGCTCAAGAGTCCTCCTATGAGCAATATGGTAAGATTTTTTATTTGTACTTTCAACCATGCAGGTGACCTCCACTTTTATGACCCGGTGTGTCTTCCCATTATTGACGGTCTTGTTTTTGTTTTTGTTTCTGTTTTTTTGTTTTTTAAAAGGTCAAGAGGATTGGGACAACTCATGGTCGAACTCAGGGGCAGGAGGCAAAGTTGCTCCAGCCAGGCAGTCCAAGGGAGGCTATAGAGAGCATCCATATGGAAGATACTGAACGGCTACTGGTAGAGAGTTGCTATGGCAGCTGTCTTCGATTGTAACACACTTAACTTTTCAAAAGTAATTTCCCTCACATTTGCTCCCCTTTTTTATGTTTTACTTTTTTGTTTTTTAAACTTGGTAGAGACACTTTGTTGGATGTGCCAGAGGAAAAATATAAATGCAAGGTTTTTCATTGTTTATATGTTTCCATTTAATGTTTGTTTCCGTTACGTAGTTTGCGTTTAAGGTCCTAGTGACATAAACCCAAGAATCAGTGAAATTTTAGTGATCTTTGATGGTTATTTCAGTTAATTGTTCCTTAACAAAATGTGACTGTGGCGAAAAAACTCACGTAGGCTGCATTTTTAAATCCTTCAACTCTGGACAAAAATTACTCATAATGCCTCAAAGAATCATAACTAGATTTAGTTGCGAACTCCAACACAGCTGTGGGCTGTTTGATTTAAAAACAAAAGGTTCTATTATATACTTGTCTATACTGCAATACAAACCTAGTCTGTGTGATGTTATGGAATCTCGTAAAAATATTAGATACTCATTCGTCAAAGAAAATTTGCTGTTTGCCACCCTTACAGTTGGTATATTTTGATCTGTCGTACCATTACTTTCAAAATCAAATTCTTGTTAAACTTGAGGGATTAACGATTTTCAATGTGTGTAAGGCTGCAGTTGACTCAATATTTTGTATATAACCGTAGGACAACTGTGTATGCTTTAAGCCAAGCCGTCTCCAAAATGCATAATGCTTGTGTACCTTTTGGCTAAATAGGATACTAAATATATCCCAAAATGTTTTTCTGCAGTGCGTTGTTTCAATAAAGTTTCTAGTTTCTTTTTAATCAATCTAAACATGGTATTTTGCCTTTGTTGTACCAAAGGAATGCCTAAAGTTTGAAGTGTTCCACAAGTGTTTCTCAACGCCGCTGAATAAGCTGTATGTATACACGTCAGCCTGACTTTTTTTTTTTTCAAAAAAACCCCAAACAAAGCAGTGTTTTGACAATGAGCTCATCCTCCTCGTCTGTTTTCTAAATATTTCTAAATTACACTTGTAATGTCACAAACAAAAATAAAGCTCATCATTCCACGAAGTAATGTGCTGCCAAATACATGTTTGACTTGAATGATATAGTGCTTTAACATGTATTGTCATCAACATTTAGTTAGTATATCTCTTCAAGCTCTCGAGCAATGTATATTCAGCTACTTGAAATAACTGAATCTCAACAGTATTTCAAATCAAGCTTGCAGGCATCTTACTTGACTTTGATGCAGTCATGCTGGCTGGTTTTTATAAAAGAAAAAAATCGCAGAGGAGAGGATTCTAAAAGCCTAAAGATCGCCACGAGAAGGTAAAACTAACCAACACTCATTTGTTAGACTTTTGTTTTGTTTTATGTGCAAAGCATCAAGTAATGCAAGTCATCCAAAACATATCAAAAATCATTGAAGTACAAAATATGCTTATCAGTATTTATTCCGAGCAAAATAAGTCGTACAAAACAATCAGAAATGGTTGTGATGCAACTCTTGCTCAAAAAAATAATAGTGGTCTATTTCACTCAAATACCCATTTCCATCTTGATAATTTCTGTAGAATGTAGTTGACTGAAAATTAGTTTGACAAAACGTTAAAACATCCCATTGGTGGACAAAACTCCCTCAGCTTGAGTTGCATGATACTTTTTTTTAGCATAATGTTTAGTTATGCATGTGTAGTGTTGAGTGTTCGTGCGGGCTCTGTTGTGTCAAATATCTCACTACTTTTTCTCTTCATAGGTTGTCAGAGAAATGTGTAGGTGCAATTGAGACTAAGAACTCCAGTTTCCTGGTCCAATTATGGTAAGTACAAACCATATTGCAGAGAACTGTTTTTCTTTTGGATTTATGAACTTTTACAACAAAGATGAGCATATGGAAAATTACAAATGTTTTAATTATCACCAGCCATTACTGAACAAGCTAATGCATCATATATTTTAATAGAGGGCAGCATAGCACCAGTATATTGCCTCTGCATCCTGGCAGTGATAGAGTATAGTATGCCTCAGGGTTTGTATATTGTCCCATTCATCTCACTGCTGAGCTAAGAGCCCCAGAAAGAGTTCTCACTGAACACTGACTTGCTTCTTAAGGGACAAAGTAATGTTACATGGACTGTTGCTGGCTTGTTCAGGCTGAGAGAATCTAACTGAAACATGACTGACTGCTTTTGGTGAGACAAACCCTGTTTTTCTGATATCAACTTTCCCTCTTTGTAACAGGTCCATTGAAAGTCCCTGGAGAGAGCAGAGGCTTTGCTGTATCTCCGCAGACTGAAAGTTTCTGCATCAGTACCAATCCCAATGGATTTGTCTGGTTCAGTGTAGCGGGCGTTTTCTTCATCACTACTGAGAGGATGCTCTGCTCCTGAGTGTTTGTAGTGACAAAACATCGGTTTTCTAACAGTGCTTTTTATGATCGTATTTATCAATAAATGTCTTCAGATATACCATTTTTTTTTACATGAATTGCATCTCAGAATGGCTTTTCTGAAAGTGAAAACAAAATTTATGATGTAACTGCTGTATTTTTTTTAAATAAATGTCTTAACATGTGATACGATCTCAAATATTGTCCAATTTACCAGAGGGTTCTCCCTGTGCCAATGTTTCCTTATGTACAATTTAGATACCGGTACTCACAATGCAGCGGTGTAATTCCTACACAGTTCAGTCTCAGCACAGATCTACCCTTCACTATTTTGGTGTTTGCATTGATGCAAGATTTTCAAAAGCTTCTGCAGTGCTAGTTCTCAATACAGTTCATTCATAGACTGAGGTCAGAGAGCCCTGAGTAACAGCTGACTGACATATTTCCAATCATACATTTATTTAGAATGTTACTGATGAAACACAAAGAAGACCCGTTAACCCGTTCACATTCCTGGATGGACAACATAATTCTCAAGAAGATTTTGTTTTTATCAGTGCACAGGCTAAACCAAACTGATGGAATGTAAAGTGAAAAAATGTAGATCTTTTCATGCTAAATTCTACACTGAAATCAATTGCATCAATTAGGCAGATGTACCTTTCCTTCACTGTTTGTATAATAGCTTTAGTTAATAAAGCATGCCTATATTTAAAATAACCTAAGAAGTGCAGCTGAAATTTAGTTCATAATCCTGCTAAATTGTGTTACTGGATACTCTTGTAAGGATTTCATGGTAACAGCTCTACAAGTGCAAAGATCAGAGTTTTTTTAATGCATTTATACATTTTACATTACTCAGTTGGAGAGAGGTGTGATGTCACTGTAATTATGACAGCATAGATTCCTGGAAAACAATCAATGGACTACATAATTAGATTATTCAAACACAATGAAAATGTTTGTTGCAGTCCCATACAGGGTATTTGGCATTTGCTCTGCCTCAACCAACCATGACAGTAAAATCCATATTATGTTAATGCATGATAATATGGACTACGACTGTACAACAACTAGCACTTTCACTTTTGTGGAGTGTGTACTTACACTGAAGTAAATGATTACACTGAAGTAAATGATGAATACTTTCACAAGCACGATAGTAAACACACAGCAAATCCAACCCCCACGTGACTTTAATGACTGCAGGTGTTTTAAACATGAGTATATCATTAATGGAAATGTGCTTTTCTTCCTGTATAGTGCAGTGATGGACTGCGTTTCCTGTTCAAATATCTGCGGAATGTCTCTTTAAATGACTCTCCTCCCACAGCTAGCGGACACATCCGCGCCCCTGCCTATCAGAGGCTAGTTTCACATCAACAATGAGTGTCTTCGTTGATTTTAATGTGAAGCACGACAGCATTTCAATACATATTATGGAAATGTATTGCGTTTAACTAGTGTATGCAGCAGAGCAGCAGCCAACACACACAGCAGACACTGACACTGGTAAGCTCACATTTTCTTGTCCAGCTAGTTCGATAGGTTGACTGGAAGCTAGCTAACTAGCCGGAGGCTCTCCTAGCCAAGGCCTCAATCTTTGTATTTAATCAAGCATGGTCTTGGCGGACAGATAGGGGTCCGTCCCTCATTGTATAGCCCAGCGTTGTTTTCAAGTGCTGCCTCATGGCTCCCACATAAATGGCTTCCCGGAAATGTTTGACTTGCGAAGAGTTCAAATGATGTAGCTACTTAGCTAGCTTGTATTTTAATGGCAGCTTCCGCAAAAACCTTCCCTGTATTTAGGGGATGCTGTGAAGCTGTTGCAACACATATTACTATTAATTGGGGAGAATTACGACCTTTGATCTTCTTTTGCACTGCATGCATATGCTATTTGCACACAGTAAAAGCTTGATATTAGACAGAATGCTGTGCTTCATCTGACCACTTAGTGTCCAACTATTATGGATTTTCAGGACTAACCTTATTTAAAGCAGTTATTTCCTTTATTGATGCACACCACATATCTATTTGAATTATTTACACCCATTACTCCCACAGTATTAATCAATATTTGTTGAAGCCTGTCTGACCAGCTCAGTTGTAAACAGGTGCAAGAGCAAGGAGTGAAATCCCCAAGCAAGTGAACCGTGGTCGGGTCTGCGATGGCTGGTGGAAGGAGAGGTGCGAACCGTACCACGTACTGCAGACCCCCACTAAGCAGTGAACCAGGCTCAGTCAGCAATGGCAACCACTCGACCAGCTCCCCTGTCACTGGGGTGCGATCTCGTACAAGGTTAGTGTGGTTCTTCTCCTCATAACACATTGTTAGTTTCAGGAGATGTGCTGGGTCAGGAAGGACTGCTGCTCTCTGACACTAAAGTGGCTCAGCCTCTTTGATCCCACATCATATAAAAACAGTATGCATCATTATAAACTGCTGCTTCTGGATAATTGGCGTCTTCTGTTTTGCCTGCAGGAACGGTACAGGAACATGCATGTCCAGCCCCCCACTGGCTGCGCAGACAGTGGTTCCTCTGAAGCACTGTAAGATCCCTGAGTTGTCGATGGATCGCAACGTGTTGTTCGAGCTCCATCTTTTCTTCTGCCACCTGATTGCCCTCTTTGTCCATTATGTCAACATCTACAAGACTGTATGGTGGTACCCCCCATCACACCCTCCCTCACACACCTCACTGGTAAGTATTAAGATGATGACCTGCCATCATGTCGTGTTTTTTCTAGCTGCATCTGCTTACTCATGTTGATCTAATTATGCGAGGTTGACATAGTTGAAGGTATTGTTGATTTGGAGTGTTTGTGCAGTTGGAAAAATAATCCTAAATTATTCTCTTTTACAGAACTTTCACCTGATTGATTATAACATGCTAGTGTTCACAGTTATTATCCTGGCAAGGAGGTTAATTGCAGCAATTGTTAAAGAGGTAAGAATGTATTTTTCTCTACCCTAAGCGCTTTTAACTCTTCCCTGTGTTTCTTCCCCTTCTGGCAAAAGTGAAATGAAACTGGAAAATAAGAGAATAACATTAATGCTAACTGCTTACCCAAAATAAGTTTGTATTTTATATAATGAAAGAGGGTCCGTATGAACTTTTCTAGTAACCAGTTCCTCGTCTTGTTTTTACATTTTTGATAATGTTTCTGTCTTTCCTCTGTGAATGAATCTGTACCACTATGATGTTTTTAGTGACTGACACTTTCTGTGTGCCTCCCTCCCCTTTCCCTGCAGGCATCACAGAGTGGGAAACTATCCTTCCCTCATTCGATCTTTTTAGTGATGGCACGGTTTGCTGTGCTAACTCTGACAGGCTGGAGTCTGTGCAGATCTCTGATTTACCTCTTCAGAACCTATTCTGTCCTCAGCCTGCTCTTCCTTTGCTACCCGTAAGTATCTTGAGGAAACTCACAGAATGATGTATTCAGTTCAACTGCATGTAGATTTTGGATCAGGTAGCGTTGTGTCCCATTTAGATTGAATGTCATTGACCTGGATAGCGTGAGAGCCCCTGCAGATCTACAGTTTTAGATATGCACATGCGCAAGTTTCAACAATGACAGAAGAGAATCTCAGAAACTCGCTGTCAGCACAGCTTGTTGAAACAACTTCACTCTTTAAAATAATGGTGTGTCAACGATTTGATAAACTTGCACTTGGCTGGGTTCCGTTAACATGGAGGCTCATGTTAAAGTTGTGAAACTTGCTGTTTGAAAAGGGGACAGAACAGACTGAGTGAGACAAGATGGGACTTGAACCGCTGTCTCACAAACTGGAGCCTCGAAAATGAAAACTGGAGCATTTACAACTCTCAAATTGTGCAAGTCGTCATTTCTTCACCTAATCATTGAAGGGAAACCTGCAAAACCTTTTCTACTGATTTTCTAAGGAACCTATTGGCCTTTCCTCCAAATCTACTTACGATCTGTTTTCAGTGTTTCAGTTAGTCTATTATTGAAGTTCCTGTGTGTATTGCTTGTAAGTGTTACTTCTCTTCCAACTTGTTGGTTTCTGCTGGCACTTGCTTCTGCTTGTCAGCTGGGTATCAAATGTGTATAAAAAACAGTTGTAGTTGCATCAAGAACAGGATATGTTTGGCAAAAACTTGGCACCTGCTAAGAAGATGCCTAAACCAATTACCATTTAAACTCAAACAGTGCTCAAAGGTGATCCATGAAATCTTGTTTCCTCGGGATATTCTGTGTTACCTCTCGAGCATTGTAATGCAGGTCTGTACTGGTTTCAGTACAGACAATTTCAGTGGGAAGATGTTTACTTGACCATCCACCTTGGTGTTTTGATACGGGTAATATGGTCTTATAAATTAATGATTATATTCCTTTTTTCGCACAGATTTGGAATGTATATTCCGTTCTTTCGGCTGAGCTGTGACTTCCGGCGTGCAGGTCCACTCTCCCCTATCGCCAGCATCGGCTCCAAGGAGATGGGCAGCGTCAGCCGGGGGAGGGACTATCTGACTGTACTGAAGGAAACGTGGAAGCAGCACACCAGCCAGCTGTATGGCGTTCAGGCCATGCCAACTCATGCTTGCTGCCTCTCCCCTGACCTCATCCGCAAAGAGGTGGAGTACCTGAAGATGGACTTCAACTGGAGGATGAAGGAGGTGCTGGTCAGCTCGATGCTGAGCGCCTACTATGTGGCCTTTGTACCTGTCTGGTTTGTCAAGGTGAGAAATCCTTGTGATTAGATTCTTTACCCTTTGTATGTAGCACAATTCCAGAAGGTTCCTTCAGTTTTTTTCTTCATCAACCTAAATGATTACAACATTTAGTAATCTTTGTCCTTTTCCATTCCTTCAGAGCACTCAGTATGTGGACAAACGCTGGTCTTGTGAGCTGTTCATCCTGGTGTCTGTCAGTACGTCAGTCATCCTCATGAGGCACTTACTGCCACCCCGCTACTGTGACCTGCTCCACAAAGCTGCAGCTCACCTCGGCTGCTGGCAGAAAGTAGACCCCGCCCTCTGCTCCAACGTTCTTCAGCACATGTACGTATATCTCTATTTCTTATTACTGGGGCCAGGTGAAGGGAATTAGTGGCTGTGCTATCTTTGAGCAGATCCTCACCTGGCTGTGCGGTTTCTTTTCTTGCAGATGGACAGAGGAGTACATGTGGCCACAGGGAGTCCTGGTCAAGCATAATAAGAATGTCTACAAAGCTATGGGCCACTACAATGTCGCAGTACCATCAGATGTGTCCCATTATCGCTTTTATGTGAGTATTCAACTGACGTTTTATCATGAATCACTAATATTTGAATCCGTCTGTACCTAAGAGGAAGCTATTGGCACAGACTAACTGCTTCTTTCTTTCTCCTCCCCAGTTCTTTTTCAACAAGCCTTTACGAATATTAAACATACTCATCATCCTGGAGGGTGCCATGATATTTTACCAACTTTACTCACTGATATGCTCCGAAAAGTGGCATCAGACGATATCGCTGGCTCTGATCCTCTTCAGCAACTATTACGCCTTCTTCAAACTTCTAAGAGACAGAATAGTCCTAGGAAAGGCATACTCTTACTCAAACAGCTCATCAGACCAGAAAGTCAGCTAGATTGAAGTTATGGGCCACATTCACATTGGAACAGGACAAGCATGCTTAAGAGCTCTGTATTTTTTCTACAAATCGCATTTTGTGTCATGTTTTCGTTCTGATCTGCCATAATAAAAATAAATATTTTTGTATTACTTATTACTGTTTGATGTCATTTACTTGCGACTATTTGTCCTGTCCTTCATCTGAAAACTAAAATCCACTAATTATTATCTAACTAATGAAAAGACGTACATTTCTGTTGGTCCTTATATTCAGTGTACAATTGCTGAATTGCAGTATTAAAGAAGCGCTCCAGCTAATTGTCTTTCATAAAGCTGAATGTGAGACTGCTTTTTCAAAATTGGTAAAAATAAATGCAGCAGAGGCTGAGATATCCTGAAAATCAATCATAGGATGCTCCACTAATGTTGAATCCAACAATTCCTATTGTGCAACTCAACATGACACCTTAAGGTCAAGATTTGACTGTAAAAAGTGTTCACGTCAACATATAAGACATAATTACAACAAAGAAAAACATTTCTGAAAGCTAAATGCTTCATTTCATATAAGGTCTGTCGTGTAAAATAATAAAACAACAATAATTGATATAGAGCAGGGGTTATATGTGTTCAAAACTTCCTCCATGAACTTAATGTGGTTTGTTTACACAAATTAGGATACATGAACTCGGACTCTATTGGAAATTTCCCAGAAAAATACAAGAGAAATGTGAAACGCACATCAGTTATGGAGAATATTGGCGTCACCATGTGGCTTTGTTAGTAGTACCTGCAGCATCGTAGCTAATTAACCCCTCAACGTCAAGTCATTAGATAAGGAGGGCGTATGGAAAGAAAAACCAGATCAGCAGCACGCTGCATCCTGCTCGTTACACCTGTCAGACCACCCAGCGGGCATGCCGTGTGTCTGCAGGGCACAGATCGGGGCAGACTGGCCCTTTAAGAGGGATAAGACGACAGCTGCGCACGAGCCCAGCGCATCGCAGCCGCGCTCTATTGATCATTTTTATACCGGCTCTCCGGGGACAATTAAACATCATTTTTCCTTCTAAAGGTTCATTCACTTACGATGTACTCAAATGTTTTAAATCCCCACAGAAGGAATGTGACGCTGCGCCCGATAGATTTGCTCTCTGGCGCGTAATTGATTCGGTAAGTCTTATTTGTGTCATCTATACACGATAAATCTGTTTACGCCTTTTTCCTACATGGGACTTAACCCGGAGGTGTGTTAAACCCACCGCCGTTTATTGACATTCAATTTGAGGTCCCGCAGCGAAGCGAAATCCCACTGAAGATCCGTTCCAGCGTATAAAGTTGGTATTGTATTGTATTGTGCACGTCTAGTGGCCATCTTTGGCTCGCAGCCTTCAGGAGAGGACGGCTGTTATTACAGTGACTTCATCTATTGGGAAGAGATAAAGAGCTATTTAGGCCCAGTGCCGAGATAATGACAGCATTGATGTTTACTAATAATAGCGTGCAATAACGAGAAACACTGCAGCTCGAATAGTTCCAAGGTAGCAGAAATACATTCTGTATTGGAAAACTGGAGTCTATAAACACGTACAACGTAAAGAAATAGGAACTTCAATCCTATTTAATACTTTTGTGAAATGTGTTTTATATAATATGTTATTCGCTTAAAGTTTGTCTGTAATGTAAATAGATAAGCACCTTTGTCCTCAGTAGGAAAGCATTATATTGATTTTCTGATATGCATTAACACAACATCCGGAGTCTTGTATTGTGTATTGGCTCAGTAATTCATTACATTTAAAGTCTACATTTCAACAATTAGTGTTTTTAGTTTTAATATGTTTTTTTAATTGTGTAGCCTCAGATTTAAGTTCAACATTGCACACTGAACAATCATCAGCTGCATCGTAAAAATAGAATATATGTAATGATATAATGTAATACAGTGTTCTTACATAATGTTCTGGACATCCAGCTGCACAAGGACATCTGACTGCAACAGCACATTACAGTAAAACACACCCCAGACGACGGGTCAAGTACAGATCCATTATTGTTCTCAAAGATAAAGAAGTTAATACATTATTATGTTATAGCATATTTGAATGAAAGATGTGCGCAAAAAAGTAATCCACATTGCGAAAGCTCACTCAGTGTCTCGGAGCTTTTCCTCTTTGCAACTGGTGTTTTAGACTGTTTTACTTCCACTCATGACACCAGAAAACTCTCTGTTCCCGTCAGTTCATTCCTCTGGATGTTATTATATTCATGTAGTGATATTGGAGGTGCACTGTTCCTCTGGGTCATTTCCCCTTAACTCTTCACTTCTGGTTTGATGATGCAGGTGAAAGTGAAAGGAATGCTGAAGCTAATGAAAACATCACTAAATATTTATTTCATGAGCTGAAGCAAACGTTTTGGCTTCGACAGAATCTTTCCCACAGCCCTTGATGGTCTGTCGGAGGGGAGAGCTGCTGGTTTGCAACTTCCTACCTTTGTCGTTTCAGGATATCCAGGCTGTCAGCAAGTCAGTGCCTCCTCCGCTTACCCCAGAGAGCCTCTAGAAGAAGACGAAAGCAAATACACAATGGAAGACAAGCGCAAAAAGCGGAGCCCAAAGGTGTCTCTTCCTCAGCCCCCTCCTCCCCCCATCAACCCCCGCAAACTCTCCGTCCTGCCTGCCAGTAAAAGTGCCACCTTCTCTCTCGGCCTGCCGCAGCCGCCCTCCCCCAAGAACAGAGGCAAGTACAAAAGGTCCATAGGAGCCCCCGGACAGCCCAAAGAGGTGTTTGCAGCCGTCGTAGCTCCACCAAAGATCACCAGGTTTGTGTGTTGACAGAAAACATCACAACAGTAAAGAATCAGGGAGCATTCGGAAACCAGAACACACTTACATGAGGTAGGTTGTTTGTGTGCGATTCGTCAATTAATTACAACTGATGGTTTTCCTCTGCCTCTTTCCATATGTGTCAGGCCTCCCAAGGAGAAGCCCCGGGCCCCCCAGCCGGCAGGGCCCAGTAAGGTAGTCCAGTCTTCCCCCCTGCAGCACTCCTTTCTCACAGATGTCTCAGATGTGAGGGAGATGGAGGGAGGGCTGCTCAACCTCCTCAACGACTTCCACTCAGGCAAACTACAGGCTTTTGGTAAGATGACCTCCATTAGATGGGTCACCGAGGGAATATTCTTTTACAGGCTGAAGAGGCTTTGTTACAGATTGCAATCAAATAGCTGTGATGGTATTTTTACCCACCTGCTGCCATGGAAATACTTTCGACTTTGCTATCATCTCCCCTGATTGTCACTTAATCGCATAAAAGGAGAAAACCTACAGATTTGTGGTTGAAGGCCTATTGTCTTCTAGGTAAGGTGTGCTCGTTCGAGCAGCTGGAACATGTGCGCGAGATGCAGGAGAAGCTCGCGCGACTGCACTTCAGCCTTGACAGCCATGTGGAGGAGCTTTCAGAGGACCAGAGGAAGTGTGCCTCCGACCACAACCTGGAGCACCTGCTCTGCAATGTAAGCACAACACACGATCCAGGTCTTGGCTTTCATACATAGTACAAAAAGATGCAGTCATAGTTTCTACCACATCATGACTTGCATGTATTTACTTTACTATTTGAATGCCAAAGATTAGAAGATAGGAAGTATGTACACTTAGAATGATTCAAGCTCACCACACGTTTTTCCTTCCTTTAACTGGGATAGAAAACTAGCCGGTAGAAACAATTGTATTTAATACAGTAGGTTAATTATTATCCAGCACCAACAGAGAGTCCCAGAATGCCTTGAGTTTCTATTGTTAGCGGCTTGTGTGGCTCCTCGCCCGAGGCTGGTATGCTCGCTGCGGTAATCGCGGAGCTGTGTTTGTGAGGGAGGTGAGAAAAAGCCCTCAGCTCATTACAGAATCCGGTGCCAGGAATATTTGCTCACTATAGCCACGAAGCAGATGGGCCGTGAAGTGTCTTTTCCTCTGTGTAACATTGTAGAGGGATGACGGGTGTTCAGTTCAAATACCGTCTCGACACTGAGTACACAGTGTTATTAACATGATCATATTTAGGGATTAGGGCCTTGAACGACTGCATCCGTTTCTACTTGTGGCTCACACAACTGTGTTTTCATTTGCTCCTGCAGCTGGAGGAGCTCAGCACCTCGATGTATCCTTTTCTAATTGAATGACTCTCGCGGGAATAAACCAATAAACAGACGCACGCACCGGATTTTAATCTTCTGTTTTCACTTCAAAGTTCTTCGTGTGAATCCTTAATGGGTCCATGTTTAGACAAAAGCTCCACTTGGCTGAAAATCAGGACCTGCCAAAGACATCTGGTCCCTAACAGAGTGAGGTGTCGAGGCCAGCGACCACACACTCATCCTCGCACAACATCTAACCAGTCCAGGTTGCCATGGCGTCGATCCAGCTGCCTTAGTAACAGAATGGAAAGATCCACATGGGAGGGAGGGGGGGGGGATTTTTTCCATTTGGTCAGTGAAGGTTTGGGAACACAACAGAGACTCAAAGCAGCGAAGCATTAAACGAATACTCACACATTCATAGCATGAGACATGATCGGAAGGTTTGCTGAACAATTGTTTGTGAACATTCCCTCATGTCCTGCCGACTTGGAGTCAGTTACTGGTTACATCATTGTAAAACAAATAACTGAAACCAGGTGTGTGTGGCTTGCCTCTCTATTTTCCATTGCTAAGAAGAGTAACTTCATATTATAGCTGGTCTTTTGCACGGTTTTACAAGATGCAAATTCTCTCTCGGAAGGTAAAATAAACGGAGCCATACAGACGTAGCAAACATATTTGGCCCAACATCACTGTGGTTAACTCAGACGTTTTTTATCTTTGCTAAAATTTCAAGTGGATTTAATGAAAGCTCTGGCCAGTGCAGTCTGAGGTGCTGCGGTCAACATGGGGGGGGGATGTAAAAAATGTACAGTATGTTTTATCACATTTCTGGTAAAATGGTTAATAGATTTTTGAAGTTTGCAGGTCAGATACTGTATTTGAAGGTGTAACTTGTATTAGAGGATTGTTTCAGGGCTTCTTCAGGATTGCCTTTATTTTTCTGAATGCATTTGAGGGTCTAGTGGCTGCAACCCTCCAAGCACAAGCTCAACCAGCCTGCTGTTGACAGTGGTCGAAGACAAGGACTCTGTCCAGTCTGACACGACATCATATTCATTCTTCTCTCATGACACTGTGTTAGGTAGCATATTTCTAGAGCAATGCAGCAGGCAGCATCTCTGCACAGGGCAATTTCAAAAAGGCAGCTACTTTCAGAGCTTAAAGTTTAGGAGGGGAGAATATATCTAATTACCAACTTGGCCATGATGTGTGACCAATTTAAGCCAATTTAAGTGTAATTACTGTGGAATCGGTCCTTTCTCACATTGTCTGTTATGTCTTTTGTACTGCTTGCTAAGCCTACATCCTGTCAAGGATTGCCTCTATAGTGACAAGCTACAGGTCGCTCAGTCATAGATCCTTCACAGGTAGCTATTTTCTGTTATTCAAAAGGTTTGGAGAAAATGTATTAGAGGGCGACATCAGACATGTCGGAGGATTTAGGCACAACTTACCAAAATGATGAATCTCCATGGTGTATCTGTTGACTGTGACCGTTAATAAATGCAAATGTAGAGAATTCCAAGGCCGACTATTTATTCTCTTCAATAGAATTTCATTCACCTTTTATTTTGAAAAGCAAGCTGCTTAAAGGGGAATTCCACCACTTTATCACATGAAGTTATTTACTTGTTGCAGGGACACAGCCTGTGCTAACGGTTGTATAACTGTCATCTCAGCTTGGGCTTTTTCACAGAACATTTGCTTTATAAACTGACCGCATGGAGTTTGAAAAATGTGCATCATTAAGGGTCTAATAAAATACGCTAATGAACTGCATTAATAGCCATGTAACATCAATATTTTTTTGAGCTTGACTTGTACTTGGAATTAAAACTTGCAACATCTTGGCCTTGGCTACATGGTTTATTGTTGTTTTTTTTTTAAACTTGCCTCTTGCAAATCCCCAAACGGCATGGACGTGCAATACTGCATGTGTGAAATATCCCTTTAACAGATGTGCTCAAATCCCATCTACCACATTTCCAGTCTCAAATATGTAAGAGGCACATCGAAGTTAGTTTTACAGAAATAAAACACTTTATTTATATATCAATCTTTGTTCTTGTTCACAAACAAGTAGAATATAATTTAACAATAGAGTTAAAAGGCTACTTGAAGACTGGCACTACACGGAGACAAAATCATTGATCCTCGCCGTTTCTCAGGCAACCACAGGAGTAAAGCTGAACTCCTTCACTTTTCATGCCCGTCCTTGATCTCACCATCAGTACACAAACATAAATACAGTATCTTTTTTAACAAAAAATTGGATCCTGTCGGTACATTTTGGTCATGCAAAAAAAATAAAAGAAAAACAAAAAAAGACCAGCACATCATCAACAGGATTACACGATACATAAATTAACTGTACCATCATACAGCGGACAATAACAGATAAGCTAATACTGTGCAAATACACATTTGAGCTTTACAAAAGCATTTTGTACTATTCTTGTTAATCTCAATTCACAAATCTTCAAAACAACTATATAGGACATCTTAAAAATATACACCTTTCAGATCCCTGTCATCTTCTTTTTGTGCATTTCAATTTTACATTCTGCAATAGTGTCTCTGATTTGTCTACAGTACAAGTTCAGATTATGAAACAAAAAGCAATGACAATCATGTTGGTAACATGGAAAACTCATGATGTCGATCATGGTGATGAGCTACCTTTTCAAAGTGCAAAGAGAGCAGGTTGAGTATGTGTAAGACTTGATGTCTGTACGTTGTCCAGGCGTCTATACCAGAGGAAATATCACTGAGATAAGAATAAGAGCTCCTAATCTTTAAGGACTTTCTCTTTATTGATATAAAAGTGCAGGCACTATAAGAAATGTAGAACATCTCTGTCTTCAAGTAAGGTAAGTGTGTCAATGTTTGGATTCTGCTTTAGGATAAGGTCCTCAGGACCTCATTTAAACCTTTCTGGACATTGGCGGACTGGGAGGCAGCACACTCAGTCAGGCTGGACCCCATCTGGGCATGGAGGGCTTGGCACAGGATGGCAGTAGCACCTCGCACGCTGCCGCCCCGGCCATGAATGGTGCCGCTGTGGGTAGAGGTGCCCAGGAGGTGCCACAGCAAGGGCAGCACTTTCTGCTCCACCATCTGGGGCTTGCAAGAGTAGAGCGCTGCTACAAGATCTGGGAATATAAAAAAGGAGCAATTTTTAGTCAGACATAAAAAAACACTTTCCAACACTTTCTGATGTTGTACATACCTGCAACCTTTTCGATAAGATCCACCTTTGCTTTTCCACTTGAAAACTGCGCTTTGGTGCAGAAAGGCTGGAGAAGGAGCAAGTTATCTACCAAGGAAAGAAAAGAAAAAATATAAAATATGTAGTTTTCCAATTGAATTGAATTGTGAATTTCCCGTTTCCAAAAACATTTCTGAATCCTTCAAGTTAGTACCAAGATTTAAGATGAGTGCATTAATCGCTCCAATAGCAGCAGAGTAGATGGCGTTGTTTTTCGAGTTGAGGTGATTGTCCACAATGGCTGGGACTAAAATGTTGACCACTTGGGACAAGTTGTCCTTCATCAAGTGGATGATTTTCTGCAGAGACTCTAGGGCGTACAGGTTGACCTTGCTGTTGGACTCCTGCAGCCTGGCCTTGAAGGCATCAAAAACCTGAGAGAAAGGCGAGAAAAGAAAAGAAACTTTTCATGATCAAACTGACTGTTGTGATGAAAATGAAAGGTAATGTACGTGAAAGGAATATTGATGTGATTGGAATAACATTTCTACTAACCGGAAATAAACTGCTGATGACCATGTTGGGGTTGTGCTGGCAGTCAGCAACTAGCTGGTCGATTCCCTTGATCCTCTCTCGGAAGTCCTTTGAACCCAGCAGACCTGAGATCTGAGCGATGTATTCGGTCTTGTCTGCAATACTCTGTGTCTGGGATCTACAGCCGTAATGGGTATTGGGCTCTCTGTAGATGATGCAGAATACACCTGTAAGTTAAGCTTTGATACCTGTCCTATGTCTTTATGTAAGATACACCTCTACCTAAGTGGCTGAATTCAGTGTTTACAGGTCTCTTCTGTTAGTTCCACCCACCTGTTGTTCTGGTTGACAGTCGCTCTAGTGAGAGATGAAGCTCTTACTGTTCCACTGCCTGGGAGGGAGCGTCTGCCCCTGGCTGACTGGGTGTCCTGGGGCATCTCACCAAGACCCTGAATTCAGCCATAATGTCAAGGTGAGATGACAAGTCTTTGACCTTCAGCAAAAGTACCAACGTTGTTCTCACAGGAACCAACACTGTACCTTCGTCTTGAGAGTGAAGACGGTGTCTCTGACAGTCAACAGGTCTTTTTTGGAGACATATCGTTCCAGGATCTTGTCGAATTCAGGGTGGTATGACAGGAACAGCAACATTTGACGCCCATAGTACCTGTGGGTTGAACCAGTGGAAAAACAAACAGTGTTAATATCAACATTGTTAGTGACATATTGCTCTTCATCAGTCTTGTCATATGTGCATTCGTAGGCCAAAATAAACGGCCAAAAAAGAAAGAATATAACTTGTTTTTAATAAAACAAATTAAAACCCTACATACCGAGCTTCCTGTGAGGAGTCTTGTGCCAGTTTGATGACTGCAGGTACTATTCTGTCAGTAAGATCTTTACCTCCAGAAAGGAGACGGGCAGCACCAACCTTCTCAGCCAAAGTGGACAGATGCTGGGCGGTGCACTTCCTTACCACCGCGTTCAGATGACTAACAGAAAATTGGAAAATCAGCGGAAAGATTTAATACTTTTTCAAAAGTGGGAACTCGTACAGTTAAACACCCTCTTATGTGTATGCTCCATGCAAACTGACCTAAGTCCCCCAGAGAGTAGGGCATTAATGCTGCGGGTGGGAGTGCAGTGCTGCACCATGCAAACCAGCGCTGCATCAACATCCTGCCTAATAAAGGCGTTAGTCTCCCCTGCCTTCTGTAGCAAAGCCTTAACGGTCCCCTCCAGCTCCTGGTCCATTGCCTTCTGCAAGTGCCTGTACAGGTCGCCCAGGGTAGACACTGCAACCCTGGACACACCGGACCGCAGGTTCTTCACCTGAATAATGAGGTCATTATAAATGCTTAAGAGACAACAGCAAACTTCCAGCATCAAGTAATAGAACATGGAAATATACAGTCTATCTGAATACAGTACATATGAGGGGAGAGAACAATTACTCAGACATTGACCAATGAAACTGATCAGCAAGATCAGATATCAATATGTGAACCAGGTGAGAAGCGCTTTATGTTCAGATACATGTCAAAATGAATGCAGTGGTTATACAGTGTGAGGCATTACCTCTTGAATGAGAGACAGGCAGACATCATGCAGCCTGCCCTGGAGGGTGTCTGAGTGGTAGTGGGCCAGAGAACGCAGGAATGTCAAACCTTCGATCTTCTTCTCCCTTAAGTAAAAAGGAGATTATATTGGCCGTCATTCTTTGTAGACCTTACTTTGTTGAACAAATTAACAAGGTACCTGCTGTCACAGATGATGTGTGTTGATAAGTTCTCTCTCTAAATACATGTATAGAAATGTTGCCACATTTTTTGGACTGACAGTAACATATCATTTAAATTCTAATCAATACCTGCAAATCATTTTGCAGGTATCAAATCAAATGGCATCCAGTATGTAGCAGCTATTGATTTGAGTTCACACTATGATGAGGCAGTGAAACATTCTTTCTCACCAGTCCTCGGAGCTCAGCAGGTTGAGGCTCTGTGCCAGGGCCAGGTCGGGCTTGGAAAACGGACACAGCTCCGGAGGCTCGGAGAGATTTTTCTTGTGGCCCACAGTACCTGGAGGCATTTCATCTAAATGGCACAGTACAACACACAGATTTAGTCTCATGTTACATCTCCATCAGTCTGAAAGCAAGCAGCGTGTGTGGGTGGCGGCGCATTAACGCTAGGTTGTCAAAACAAAGCATTGTTGCACATTATCCCAAGCGATCATCTTATTCTTTCATGCTCTGACGGCTTTGACAGCATAATTAATGTTGTTACATTTTCTATAAACAAGTGTTTTCTAATGCAGTGGAATACTGCTCAATTTAAGCCAGTGAGACCAAAAGAGACACTAACAGGGTGTAAGGTGGTGTAAAATGGCTGTTTATAAAGTAGAAAAATATCTCGTATGTGGATAGTTTTAGTTCGACTGACCTGAGCTGTGTGACAGAGACGGTCGGGTCCTGCTGAGGCTGACCGTCCTCCTAATACGGGGCAGGTTCTTGGGATTGGGGGGGACTGTGGGGGGACTTGGCTGGTGAGGTGGAGTGTAGCACTTGATGGGGCTTTGGAGTCCTTGTGGACTGATTGGACTTGTGGGACTAATAAGCGACTCATCAGAGGTAAGATCTGCTTTAGTGGAAGTCAGCGTGCTGCCGTTCTGGTGCAGATCTACAACAGAGATGATCAACATGAAAGAACAAAATGCGTATTTATAAGCATGATAAATAAAAACATTATAGTGTATCAGTTGAAAGTTTGTATTGTATTTGCTAAAGACAATGGGCTGTAGGATGTTTCTTCACTTCATCATACGCAGATAATACGATACAAATCCGAAAAACTACAATAGTAAGATATACAAATTAAGTTAAGATGTCTCCTACCTTTGATGTATGACATTCTGTTCTCTTCTGTTGGTGAGTCTGAGAGCATCTGTTTGACACGGTGGCGAAGCTTGTCTCGTGCATGGTCCCTTTGACCCGGCTGTCCCTCTGGATGGTCCAGATGCTGCAGCTGCATCGTGTCCCTGCTAAACCTTGAATTCTTCACTCTCTCCTGCACACACACCAGGTGCCACTTTAGCAACGGGAGACTTTCTATTATGTATTATGATTTACCTTTCGGGCAAAGTGGGACTAACCTTCGCCTCAACTGGACGTGGGCTTTCATCACTGTCCAGGTGACTGCTGGACAGGACATAAATACCTCCTGAGGGATCAGCGGGGGGTTTGGCCACTGAATCCACCGGACGATGGGGGGACACTGCAGTGCCAAAGATGCCTAGAAAACACATCAGGGTGATGTTTGCAGATCATTAAATGTATGACCAGTGTGGTTGACACCAAATAGTTACAATTGCTGTATGAATTAGTAATGAGGCCTATGGTGTAATGTTTAACTGCGATTATGATGGGATGGGTTTTTTGTATTCAAGACTACTGAGGTACAATTCTAGCTCAGGATTGGGGCAAAATATTGGACTAAATAACGACCTTACTGACCTATTCCAATAACTCCTTCAGGTATCTCTGTAGCTGGTGAGTTCTGGCCGCTGTGTGTCTGAAAACCTAAAAAACAAGAAGAGTCACTGACTGATTTAATCAGTAGGAACGAAAACAAGCTCTGTATAATACATAAAATTATTTTCTGTTTTATATCCCTGCTGGCTGACCTTTGAGAGGCTTCAGAGCTCTGAATGATTCTGATAAGGCCGGTTTGACCAACGGAGGGGACGGTCCTGTTGCCTCTTCCTCTGCTTTGATTGTTCCATTTGAGTACGTGACTCTTTGCCCAACAACACCAACCTCTGAATACAGGTCGTTCCTCTGAGACAATCCTTTACAAAGCAAAACGCAAAAGTGTTAAACAGCTTTTAACCAATGCAACATAGAAGCCGAAACCATGCGATTCCTTTCATACCTGGAAGGCTGCTAAAGTCCATGGACACAGAAGCTTTTGCAGAAGGCACTCTTGCAATGCGAGGTTTAATTCCTGAGGAGGCAGGACCGGGGCTGTTGACAGATATGACAAGTAAGAAGTTGTGCAGGCAAACCACCCAACACTGCTTTGCACATCGTCATGCAACACAAGATGTTTACCACTGCTTACCCTTGTCACCAGGTCTGTGGTAACATTCAGTCCAATACATTAATTGAAACAGGAGTCAGAGCTGACTAACAGCCCAATACAAGTAAGCAGATACAGAAATGACATCCTGCACACCCCTAATACAAATGAAACATAATCAGGTTAACCCAAAGACCTCAACAGTATTTTTTGTCAACATGCCTATCATTGCACACAACATGAATTATATTTAAACTGTAAGTCTGTTTAAAATTAGACACTAGGATGACGGTAGCTTTCAGGCCATGTGCAGTGGTGGATGGACATTAAAAGCTAAAAGAAAAAAAACTGTGGATCCCCGACCTGGTTTTGATGCCATTGAAGCTGGATTTGAGGACCGAGCTCAGACTGGAGAGGCCGTTCTCACTGACTGAGCTGGTAAGCATGGGAGAGGTGAAAGATGAGTCGAAACCGAGGTCTAATCTCGCAGCTGAATCAGGGCTGTCCTGTTCTGGGTCGGAACTGCTAAGGCTCATTTTGACCCTCTTCTTAGCAGCACTGCTGCGCAATGAGCGCAGGGAGTTCAACATCTGTAAACAAGCCAGAAACGAGCAAATATGAGTTAAGACAGAAACACTAATGATTAAACAGCAGTACTGTGGAACAGTGTGTAGGGTTCACATGACTTGAGTCACACAGTATTGATAATAAACAAAATACAAAGAAAAAAACAGACCTCCTGCATGTCCAGAGGATCATCCTCTGCACTATCTTGCTCTAAATTCATGCTAAAAGGCTCCAAGTGAAGGTCCCTTTCGAGGTGCTGATTCTGAGGGCTGCATGGTGCATTGGACCTCTGGCCATTGTGAAATTTGGCCGGCTCTGCAGGAGGGATGACTGGTGAGATAGAGAGGGCTGTCCTTGTGCTGCTCAGGGCCCGGCGGAAGGACGAAGTTGAAGAAGAACTAACAAGGGAGGCGCGAATAGGCCTGGGAGAGCATCCGCTGGAATGATCGCCTGCAGTGGTATAGGGCAGAAAACTGATGATACAAAATAGATAACACAACCTTTTTACATTCAACTGACAACCCATCATGCCTTGACTGACGTATTTTTGCCCCATTACCTGTTGCTGTGCCTGCTGCGTCTCTCCAGGGGCTCGTGTCTCGCTGGTGAGGGCTGTTCTCTCTCTTGTTGGGCCAGGTGTTGGACATAGAGAGGGCAGAGTTGGTGTGACGGCGGGATAGTGTTGGAGTTAGCATGCCTCCTGGGAGTGCAGCCAGAGGGTAGGAGGGCAGCAGGAAGGAGCCAGGTGTGGTGTGATTAGAGGGGAGGGAAAATGTGCGTTCAACACTGGGGTTCCTCGAGAACAAGTGTCCCCTGGAGGACGCTGTGAGACAGGGTATTCACACATCAGCACATAAGAAATAGGAGCAGGGTGACATTGAAATACTTGAATTTTGTATAGTATCAATACTCCCGGCAAAAACTCCCTGTTAACTTCAATCGGGATGTAAATGTAATTTTCAAATTTAGCCAATTATCGTGTGGTAATTAATCAGTACCAGTATCGTAGTCTGTGAGCTGTGGGGTTTTAAAGATGTCAGGGTCGAAGTTTAGGCTTCCACTTCTTCTGAGGTGGGAAGGAGACGCCCTTCTTCTGGAGGATTGTGGCTTCTGTGGCTCAAAAGAACCTAGATGGAAAGAATATTTTTAGAATTTTAACTATAATTCTAACGGGGCTGCAGAATAGTCAAATAATAAACTATGGAAACAACCTCCTCTGTTAACACAAATTATTAGTCCATTTCACATCACATTCAATGTCAAAGGTTACATAACATCCAAGCTATTTAGCAGAACACATACCCTTATAGTTTCTACACACTACTAGGTATGCTTGAAATCAAACATTCCAAGAACCCACTACACTTGTAATCCTCAACCCGAGATAACAACGAGCATGTGTCCAGATTACATCACATAAAGTGGTGGAAGCCATGGAAGTGAGACTAATCCCTGTGTAAGTAGTCAAACTCACACCACCAATAGAGGATGAAGTAGAAATTTGTACTCAAACTTAACAAAAGACGAACAACAACAACAAAAAAATATATTAATTCAAACAGCCACTGAGTCACCTCAGATATAAATCATACGCAGGTAAAATATGTCCATTGTGCAGGCAACTGTAGCGTATCGTGTGATTGCTTTGAGCATTTCAGCAAGCAAACAAAGAAAGAATAATTGTGTCAGTTGTTGGCGTTATATGTATAGGCTGGTGTGTCTGTGTTGTTGCTTGGGTATCCATCTACCATGTACCACAGTAGTATAAACTGGCCTTTAACCTCCACGGCTCGTGGCCTGAATCGGTTTACTGAATGCACCGGGGGAAAGTTGTTCTACGGAGTGCATGCAGCATCTTTGACAATGAGCATTTCATTGTTTACAAATAAAATGACGAGTCTAAACAAATAACTTTAGGACAAGAAGTTGTCAAGCCAAGTTTGTAAGCCACATATTGTTGTCTTATTCAGATGCCACAACAACAATGCCAAGGGAATATTCATACCAGCAGACTAGATATAAAACACTTAGTGAGTGTTTTGGTGCAGTACCCCCTTCTGGAATGCTGTGACTGCTATGACGTTTACCTTCCACGTTGCCTTTCAACTGTGCTCATCTCAGGGCTTTCGGTGACATGTGACTCCTTTGACTGTGCATGCTAATCCAATTCAGAGCTGCTCTAAATTGAGTGCCGTTGAAGTTGACCGTGACAACCATTGAACTGAACGTGTCCCCTCCTATTGTATTAATTTGAGTATGGGAGAAGGGCATACTAGCACTTACTGAAACTGGGTATGTAGGTCTCTGGACTCAGCTTCCTGGACAGGGGAAGAATAGCCTCATTGGTCACCTACAGGTAGAAAGAAATGTTTTCTTCAGTTGCATCAATAACCTCAAGTGATTCCTAAACAGTGTGCCTGAGTGTAATTCCACCCAATGGACTGAACAAAAGGATGTAGTTGATATTTGGCCACTTGCCTCTGGGTGGATCTTTTGCTACTGTGAAGAGGACGAACTTAATTTGCATGACATCATCTGTTCACAGTTACATTCTTCTGTCACAGTGCAATTTGAGAAACCTTGGTCAAGACAAATAAATGAATCACAGAGAGAAATGAGAGATGTTTGCATTAATGTGTTCATATCAACTGATGAGAGGATCTGTAGCTGAGGTTGGTGCCGCACTGCCTGCAATTTGATAACTCTAATTGCAGGGCACTCGGTGTGATTGCAATCAACACCAGAGCTGTAAATAAACCATGTTTCACAAACATAACCTTGTGCTAATACCAACTATGTTTGTTTCACACCCCCTACACCCTGAAGTGTGCTGTGTGGTAATGGGGTTGCTGGGAAACAAGAAACTGCTGTAAACAGAAGGTTTTGCAATGGAACCCTTGTTAATAGTTCCCAGAACAAAATATGGCCAATTAATTCCTCCTGAAACAAAGCCACTCATCTCAACCAGGGCACATTAGTACAATAGAGCTGACAGTCGCTTCAGTTGCACAATTCCAGTCTGTTAGCTGATAAATATGATATAGTAAACACCACAAACTGGTGTTCTAATAGCCTGGATGTGCGTGTACTCAGGACAGTGAATGTTTGCCTTTGTGGCTTTGTGCAAGAAAATCAATCACCTTCTGTATTTCTTTACAGGAATAGTGTCAATGATCGTGAAGTGCTGTTAGATTTATTGTACTTCAGTGCTTCTCTCTCTTTCTTAATGTGTCGACACCCACAAATTCCAAGATAACAACCTAGCAGATATTGTATAGAACCATTATTGTCATATGATGTAATAAATCATTATGGCTGGAAAAGACAATGTGTTCCGAGGGGTGTGTGTTAGGATGAACTAATGTAAATCAGACACCACAGGACTGTAATAAGGTGTGTAATATAATTGCTCCTCTCTGCTGAATTCTATACATATTGCATATTGCATCATGCAACATTTAGCTATATTTAGGTTTCACTCCCCCAAAACCGTCTCTAAGCACAGCACAACCTCTGGGATTTTCTCTCCTCTCTAGATCAGAGCCTTTGAGTGTGACTCAGCTTGTTGAACCTGCGGGCCCTGAAATCAGAACAAACTGGAAAATACGGACACTGACATATTGTCAAGAGCCAGAATTTATTCAAATAAATGCAATCTTGAGATGTATTTTTATAACTTCTCTGAGGAATGAGCACACCAGCACAGCATTAATCAACCCCTTTTTTTTTCCACGCTCGTTGTTATGTCTGCACTTCTTGAGTGATTGCGGGGCAAATCACCATAACTGCAGAGCCATTGAGGTGCTTAGTAATCTCAAAGTGAGAGACACTCCGGTGCTTCTAAAATGTCTGAACAGGTAGTCAACAATTGACTGACTAACCCTAAATGCTTTAGATTTCAAAGAGGAGCACAGCTTGTTGAGTCAATCCATTTCCATCAGCTTTTTGAGTAATCAAGCCAGAATATCCGTTTAATCTGTATATCTGATTCGGAGTTATAATCATAAAGCTGTGGAAAACATATGCACATTTCCCAAATGTCATGAATAGCATCATAGATAATATAGCAAATCAACAGTGATGATGGACCCCACCTGGTCATAGGACCTTCCATTGGACGTGCTGCATTGCTGCTCATTTTCAGTGAATGAGAAGCTGGACATCTCCCAGGGTAGTTTGTTCTTCCCTTTACCCGCACTGACAATCCTCCTTTGAGAGGGAAGCTCATCAGTGAGGGAGCCTAAGCTGCCATAGCCATACAACCCCTCGCAGTCCACATCAGTTCTGTTACTCCTGGCACTGCTGATCCGCCCTCCGTTCACCACCCAGTCCAGATCAGCTCCAGAACCGAACTGTGGGGAGCAGCGCTGCCCAGGTTTGGGCACCACCAGGCCATACTCCACCATCCCCTCCGAAGACAGTTTTGGAAGGATGCGCCTGGCTCGTCTCGCCTGTACAGCTGCCATCAGACCCTCCACTTCCTCATTGAGTTCCACAGCTTTTGTTAGAGGCTGTTTTTTCCCTGCCTCCATACAGTAGTCAAAAACAGCAAAGAGCTCAAGGGCAGCGTGGCGGACCTTCCTCTTGCTGTCTGCCAGATACGGTGCAACCTCATAACAAAGCTTAGGGATGTTGAACTCTTTCCTAGGATGAGTGAGCATAGCTGCAATAATGATGTTGAGAACATCTTCCCGAACCCTAGAATTCTTGTGTTTCAAGTTGCCGGTGACAAGATCTAACACTTGTTGAGGGGCAACAGTTTTCATCATCTGTCGGAACACGTTCATGTATTCATTCCTGGTGATGGCGCGAGGGTCGCCTAAGGCCTTCAGAGCCACAAAGACTATCTGCTTGATATATTTGCCGACACTTGTATCTAACTTCTGAATGAGTAAGTTTAAAACTTGTAAGGTACCAAACAATACTTTGAAATTACTGTCATCCAGCAGTCGGGGGAGAAAATTTATGAACTCTTCGATACTGTCAGATGTGACTGACTTCATGTCCACTTCTGAGAGGATGTGTTTGAGCTCCTCCACCCCATTTGTTCGATTCTGGTAATTCTTCAGGTCCAGGAGATGCTGGTATAACTCCTGGGGGATTATTCCAAGTATCATTATTGATGGTCCAGTGGATGTGGTCAAATTTGAGAATTCAAAGATGTAATCCAGTGAGGACAATAATATTCCTCTTCTTCCCTATTTCCTTTCATCCTGAGTGGTTGGTGATATGGGACCACTCTCTGGTTAGCTGCACTGGGAATGCCAAGAAACGTAGAGCATTAGCAGGAGACACGGGACTGAATGTTCCCGTTCGCTTACAATGAACTAAAATCGGGAGGAAAAGCATCATGACAGCTTCAGTAATAAACATGTCACCGCACTGAATCACATATCATTGCATATTTTAACAGTACGAACATGCTGACCTAACTAACGGGCGTTCAACCACTTGTGGCTGTCAGCCACTACAGAAATCTGCAGCATTGGTTCAGATAACATCTACTACGTCCCTGCTAATGTAAAATGTCTTAGTATTTAAGTATAAGAAATGTCGGTTGCATCGTTAGCCAGATAAACGACAGCAAGAAACGCTTTCAATAGGCTTATCCGCCCCAGATTACCGTTAAGAAACCTCTCTAGTTCGTTAACATACATTTGCTCAAGGCAACATTGCTTACACGGTGCTAAGCTAACCCGCTACTCTGTGTTACTGCTGGCTGACTGGCTAGCAAAGTTAGAAAAACAAGAAAACAGACCTAGTATTTAACCGGTGCTCCTCTTCAGTGCCGCTCGTCGAGGCTATTTAACGTTATGTCGTCCAAGTGTCCATGTCTCGCTGCGGGTGCTGCTATTCCCTAAGTGCAGACATTTCTATTGGGTGTATAAGCTGGTTTTCTGGAGTGTTGAATGTTTGGAAAGCTACGGAGGTATTCTCAACTAGAGGCGCCCACACACACACACACATACACCGAGGAAGCAAAATGGCGAATACATGTCGCAAACTGAGCGCTTCCATGGTGACGCGAGTTGCAGGCTCCTGCGGCTGCGGGCGGTGTGTTCATCCACAGGGCTGCAGGGTCGAGTGGGATTGAAAGTTAATGAGACAATCCTGAGAAATTAACATCTGATAGGCCATGAAACGCTGACATGCATATTCGGTTCCACGAGTGCACTTAAATCTGCGTTAGAACACCACACTTGCTTGATAAATATTTAGGTTTTATTGCACATTATATTTTATGTTCAAACTCTAAATACACATCAAGGTCGTAGCTATTGAGTCAACAGTGGGACAACCAAATCTCCCCAAATTTCCTGCTCTTTTAAAATATTAAAATAATCCCTACAACACGGAGTGAACTTTTTATTCATGTTATTATTTTTACAGCAACGCTAATAGTGTATTGCAAATTAACTACATGTAAGTTAGCTGTGATGGGTGGCGTTGGTAAATTGATTATCAATATATTATATTTACTTTCCATTTGCTAATAGTTATTTCAGACAGCAGTGGTTTCCTATCGTAACATATTGTATTTTATTTTTATATTTCCTATCAAAACACAGCATTTTGAGCATATCTGAAAATATGGGGTGTACTAACTGGCTACTTTGCAGGAATTTAGATAGTGAGCATATAAAATATGATGTTATTAGTTGTTTAACCCAAATGGACATTAATGAATTAAACTTTGCTCAAAATGGACCGGTTATTATTCCTTTCTTTCTTTCTTTCTTTCTTTCTTTCTTTCTTTCTTTCTTTCTTTCTTTCTTTCTTTCTTTCTTAAAGGGTAGTGTTGTTTTGATCTCGTCTTGAAATATTGGTTAAGTTCACTATAATTTGATCATTTACTTGCAAGGCGCTTATTGACACGAATGTTGTGTGATTGTGGAAATCCGTTTATTTTGAAAAGAGCGGAAGTGGGTGTGCTGTTCAGTGAGCTCGTTATTATAAGAACCCATCAGTGTAGCTTTGTGGCTAGTCGGTTGGCTGTAGGTTGTTTTCCAGATAGCCACCCGGGGTTCCCACTCGTCACCGCTAAACTCCGCCACTGCAACAGCGGCACACTAGACGGACCATTATATACAGGTTGGCTTTTCTTATTTGACAATATGAAACGTTATCTGACAGCTAGCTTTAACGTCACGTTCTGTATCTGTCAGCCATGTTAACGTTACTGTATATCAATCAATGATGCAGCTAGCCACAGTAACCGTGTTTATTTTTAGCAGCGCCGACCGCAGTGCAATGAATTACGACGGAAATAGGCTTTTTGTATTTCCTGGAAATTAGGTTTTGTGCCTAAACAATGGTGCCATGCACGTCCATTTAAATACAAATAGGTTAAACGTCGACATAAGCCTTTGCAAAAATCTGCTGTTATTCGGGTTTACACTATGTTAGCTAGCGCAGTGTCTATTTAACGTTTCTGATGTAAAGCTAGGAGGTATCGTTAGCTAGCGAGTGTTGATCTGATCATGTCCTCCGTTCAGAAATGAAGACGAGGCCCCTGTCATCAAAATAACAATTCATATTATTATAACTGACATAAAACACCACTGCAACATTTTGGCATGTTGGCTCGAGGTTAACCTAAAATGTTATACGTTTCCCAGTCAGGTGGTTAACATCGTGCAGCGATAGCATTGGATTAAACATATCATGCCTCTTACGCTTGTCCTGCAATATGCAGAAAAACGAACGGCTCTAAATAATTGCTGAATTCATATCATTTTATATATAATATTATCTCACTTCCCATGCATATTACCGTAACACTCAGTGTGTTTATGTTACACAGACTTACTGTTTGCTAAATGGACTTCCCACGTTTCTAGTCTCAGGGTAACTATGGCAGGTTATTTATTTCCTGGATTTAAGGTATTTCAGTCAGTTATTGGTCACATGTCAGGTAATTAAAGAATGCCAATGATGATTGCCTTTACACAATGTAAACATGGCACTGATCAATGGATGTCTTTTCTCAGATGGACCAGCAGGACCAGTCCTATATGTTTGCCAGTCTCACACGGCCACACTCTGAGCAGTTGCTGCAAGGCCTCCAGCTCTTGCGGCAGGATCACGAACTATGTGACATTGTCCTTCGTGTGGGTGATGCCAAGATCCATGCCCACAAAGTAGTGCTGGCCAGCATAAGTCCTTATTTCAAGGCCATGTTCACAGGTAACCTGTCAGAGAAGGAGACCTCTGAGGTTGAATTCCAGTGCATCGATGAGACTGCCTTGCAGGTAGGAATGGAACAGTACACATTAATCGTAACAAATTAACTGCTGTACCATAGTTATTGTTTAAAATACTTTCTTTCTTCCAGGCCATCGTTGAATATGCTTACACTGGCACAGTGTTTATCTCCCAGGAAACAGTGGAGTCTCTGCTACCAGCTGCCAACTTACTCCAGGTCAAGCTAGTACTTAAGGAGTGCTGCTCCTTCTTGGAGAGCCAGCTGGATGCTGGAAACTGCATAGGTATCTCCCGCTTTGCAGAGACATATGGCTGTCATGATCTGTGCCTGGCTGCAACCAAGTTCATCTGTGAGAATTTCGAGGAAGTCTGTCAAACAGAGGAGTTTTTTGAACTTACCAGAGCGGAATTGGATGAAATAGTGTCAAATGACTGCCTTAAGGTGGTAACAGAGGAGACTGTATTTTATGCCCTGGAGTCATGGATTAAATATGATGTAACTGAACGACAGCAGCATCTTGCTCAGCTGCTGCACTGCGTGCGCCTTCCTCTCCTCAGCGTAAAATTTCTAACCCGCTTGTATGAAGCCAACCACCTCATACGTGACGACCACGCGTGCAAGCACCTGCTCAATGAGGCTCTCAAATACCATTTTATGCCTGAGCATCGGCTTTCCTATCAGACTGTGTTGTCTGCGCGGCCGAGATGTGCCCCGAAGGTTCTACTTGCAGTTGGAGGCAAGGCTGGATTGTTTGCCACATTAGAAAGGTAATGCAAATATAGAGATTTGTTTTTGTAAAAGCAACATTCAAAATTTCTGTATTCCTTGCCTTCTTTATGATCTGACGTATTGGGTATTGTGCCTTTTTTTTCTCTTGCAGCATGGAAATGTATTTCCCTCAGACAGATTCATGGATAGGACTGGCCCCTCTCAGTGTACCCAGATATGAGTTTGGAGTGGCAGTTTTAGACCACAAGGTGTATGTGGTGGGAGGCATCGCCACACACATGAGACAGGGCATTAGCTATAGGAGGCATGAAAGCACAGTGGAGAGTTGGGACCCCGAAAGCAACACCTGGTCTTCTGTGGAGCGTATGGCTGAGTGTCGTAGCACACTTGGGGTGGTGGTCCTGGCTGGTGAGCTGTACGCCCTGGGAGGCTATGATGGCCAGTATTACCTCCAGTCTGTGGAGAAATACGTCCCGAAGTTGAAGGAATGGCAGCCTGTGGCACCTATGACAAAGTCCCGCAGCTGCTTTGCCACCGCTGTGCTGGATGGCATGGTGTATGCTATTGGAGGCTATGGACCAGCCCATATGAACAGGTACTATCACTGAGGCGTTATATTTTGCTGTTTAACTGTGGGATTAAGCACTTTTTCAATACTAATTTATCTTTCAGGCTAATGAAACTTTTAACTGAACAATCTAAAATGGATTGGTACTACTTATTTGTGCATAAAGTTTAAATCAAAAGAACATAAAGATGTGCATCCTCTGTAAAATGTGAACAGCAGCAGGTATTATGTGTAGTTTGCATAATTAAGCTATATTCACTATATGACCTGACAATTAACTGCCCATTGACCATTCATATTTTTTTTAAATGATCTTTTAACCTAGCCTTGTAGCCCATTAGTCTTAGTAATGTGGCTATTTCTCTCAAGGTTCTGTTAGTTATTTAATAGAACTGGCAATCAAGTGAGGATGTCGAGTGTTGCTGAGAAAATGGCCAGGAGCCTGTAATATGACTGAAGTGAACTGATAACAGAAGTGGTAGCTGAAGTTTCATTGAGTGTGCCTGTGTGCTGCTGGTTAGACCTCTGTTGTTGCTGTGGATCCCTAGAGAGCAGTGTCTCTGTTGCTTGTTTCCTTGACTCCCGAAACCCTTCAGGAGAATATGTTTGGACAGAGGATCTCTGGGGCCTGATTTTTTTTTTATTTATTTTTTTCCTCTCCTGTCCCCAATGTGTCCTTGCATACAGCAAAACAATCCTAAATTTCCATTGATTCAGTGACTGTTTGGAGATTAATTTTACCTATTTTGCAGCTAACATGTCATTAATTTTATCAATGTGTGTTGCCTATTTTTTTATTAACCACATGGCCACTGGTTTCAGTTGGCTTGGGTGTTATTATGATATATAAGGGCATTTAGAAATCAAGGTTTGAGGTATAATACTGTACAAAAAAAACACATCTTGAATATACAATGATTAGTCCCCAGAGAAGGAATCCCAATGACTTGTTGTTTGGCTTGTAGCTACAAGCTAAGTATCCCAATGACTATTCGTTGGATTTCCAAAAAACGTGGTTCAGATCTTATTGCTGAATTCTTACCTTTTCCCTCATATTATCATTAGGTTCACTTTTATGGTTTCATGCCTCCATCAAATCAATATTTGGATTTGTCCAGTACTTGCATTTATGATTTAATAACCAGCAAATCTAATGACATTCCTGTCGGCCTTAGATTATTAGCTTATATTTTTTAAATTATGTTTTCATGCTATCACACTTAACAAAGGTGGTGAATAAATATACAGGACATGATACCTTTTTTGATGGATGCAAATCAGCATGATGGGATTGTTGACTGATCATTTCCTAAAGCACAGCTCTTTCTAAGCTTGAGTAGTGAATGTTTAATAATGCTGCATCTGCTTTACCCAGCGTTGAGCGTTACGACCCCAGCAAGGATGCCTGGGAAATGGTAGCACCTATGGCAGACAAAAGGATCAACTTTGGGGTCGGCGTAATGCTCGGCTTCATATTTGTGGTGGGTGGACACAATGGAGTTTCTCACCTGTCCAGCATCGAGAGGTATGATCCCCATCAGAACCAGTGGACAGCCTGTAGACCAATGAATGATCCACGCACTGGTGAGTTAACAATTTTATTTTATTCCTCTTTAAATATTAAAGCACCTAATTTGTAGGATTTTAACTTCTGAGTTTTATCAATCCCTGAGGTAGTATCCTAAATGTTTCTTTGGTGCAGTAGACAGCAGACAATGTAGACAGATTATACTTCAGAAAGAGGGTTTGTTACTGCATACATGTTAACCCAGATCATTTTTTTTCTACGAACAAAAACCCTACACCCCGACAATACTTTATAGTTGGGCAATAAATCATATGATAGCTTTAATCAACACAATAACGTCTTTTAGGTAATAGAGAATCTGTATTGCTTGTCACTTTTCAACAGTTTGCAATGGCTTACAAAGATTGTGACCTTTGACTTGTTGTTCTGGCTGTTATTGAACCACTTGGTCACATGACTGTGATATTGTCTTGCAGGTGTGGGCTCTGCTATTGTGGACAACTACCTCTATGTGGTGGGAGGTCACTCGGGTTCATCCTACCTGAACACTGTCCAGCGGTATGACCCTATCTCGGACAGCTGGTTGGACTCGAGCGGCATGATGTATTGCCGTTGTAACTTTGGTCTGACTTCCCTTTGACCCATGGCCCAGCCAGCTAGGACCCAATAAGAGAACTTAGACACAAAGACGTTTCTTTTTTGTTGTCTCCTCCTTCCCCGCATTCATCCTCCAGGTGAAAAGGAGTGTGGCACACCAACGTGAACACCAGAGGACGAGGAGCCTGCTGTGTGGATGGATGTGCTGGACTAGCTGGCTGGCAGAGGGGGAAGCACAGGCATGGCTGCAGAGATGAGGAGGACCTGCACTCTGTGCAGACAAGAAGGGAAGAGGATTGGATGGCTGTTGTCCCGGCCACAAGGAGACGACTACTCTACTGCTGCTGGACCACAATGAGGACTCGGAGCCATTTCCCAGAGGATTGTGGGAGAAATCTGTCACTTGTGTTTCAAAATCCCATTGTTAGCGGACGTTCTTTTCTTTTCCTTCATTAAATCTGTCTAACACTTTTTGTTCCCCTGCTACAACCAGAACCATGTGTTCAATTTTTGTAGGACACTACAGTTTGCTTGTGTATTTGTATGAATATGTGGTTGTTGGCCATGTAGTGTGTATGTCTGTGTGTATGCTCGAGAGGTACATGCATGTCAAATAAGATTGTTTTTTTGTTTTATGTCTGCGTGCAGAACTGATGCTCGTGCTCAGCAGCACAGGAGTTCTGCATCAAAATCAGTGCTTCACAAAAAAGAGAAAAGTCTGAATCTTTATATTTTCTCAAAGGGCTGCCTTTCTCTCTTGTAAATAATCTAAATGAAATATATAGATATGAGTATATCCTCTAGTGCATTGCCTGTAAATGTTTTACTGCACTGGGTCACTAGGGTGTGCGTGCGTGTGTGTTTGTAGTTTCATTCCAAGAGACAATGTAGGGACAAATTCTCCTGAAAGCGTTCGCCTGTAGTCTCTTTCATCCTCAGAGCCATTTACGCCCCATGTTATAGCTTCTGATATTGCTATGAGTAGGTTGTGCACTTGCTACTCTTCACAATTGCTGAAATAGACCTCTCTTTGCACCCTTTGGTCTGTACACAATACCAACTGGTGCTATATTTAGGATTCAGGATTCAGCTGTCTGTGTTGCTACACAATTAGGTCAGCGTCTGCTACATTACTGCGTTAGATGTTTGGTTCTGTGGGTTCAAATGCCCTCAACCATGCAATAAAAAAAGGTAAAGTCCTTCCCGAAGGGAAGGCTGTGGTTGGACAACCACAAACTCGTGTTCATACTTTTCTAAAAGCCTAAACTAGCACAATGCTTTGGTTTTTGATACACCGTTGTTTAAATTCCCATTCTGAAGAGAAGCCAAGGCTTTCCTGACGCATTGGCCCTGTTGCAGGACGTAAGCATGCTTTGTCGTCGTCTCATTGCCTGTTGCCCCTACTGTGTCACTCTTTGCAAGAAACAAGATTTTTCTTCTGTCAGTGACTGACTTTGACACCTGCTCCTTTGCTCGCCAGCTTGCCATCAATTATTTAATCCTCATGCAAGCAAGACCATGGCCACAAATCATATGAAGTGCCAAAACATAGCCTCCTCTTTCGCGTCCGTACCAATCCCACAGTGCTAGAAAGAGAATCCCTTGTGTGCCAAAATGTAAAGATCTCCGCCACATCCTAATGTACCAGCGTAACACATCCATCCATATGGAAGTGGATGATGAAGCACCAAGAGCTGTGCTAGCCAACTCAGGCCATGTTGCCACTTTCACCGGTCCTTCGTCCTTGTAGAGAATCCTGACCAGCAGACTTTTGAGTGCTCACCCCAAGGTGCATTCGACTCCAGGCTGCTTTAGGATGTCTAGACTGACAGACAGCAATAGAGGACCAGCACTAGACAAGGAAAGGCTGGGTGTGGTGTGTCATGTTAGGAGTCACTGTTATTGTTCAAGTTGATTTGTGCACTGACGTTTGCACATAAGTGGAAACTTTAACTAAACTCTGCGTTGCACTTACCAAACTCTTTGATACACATCATAAGTTGTACATATGTTTTACTTTTGGCTAATAGCATTTAGATAATGCAATAAGACGTATGTTCCCTTTGTGGATTATGTTTTGTTTGTCTCTTTAAAAAGCCAAGGCATCTCATATTGCTGTAACAGAACCTCACATGGCATGTTGTTGTTTTACACTTTTGTTAATGTGGTTGTCTAATGGAACATCACGTGTTCGACTTTGCCTCATTCTGCTGTGCATGCTGGTTCGTTTTTACAAGGAATATGCTCATTTAGGTAGATTGAAATAGATTGTTTATTCAAGAGTGGCCACGGTAGGGGTGTACGACCTGTACACGATCCAACAGTTTAAAAACAGTCTTAAAATATTAGACTTTTTGCTTACAGTCTAAGCTTGGTGTGCTTGTAAAACGGATACTGATCAGTAATATCGACGAGAACTATTAATTACATTTGCCTTGCAAAGTGGTAAGGGTGTCACTGGTGAGACATGTAGTTTGTATCGCATCAACATATATTACTTTTCCTCTTTGATTTCCTGTTCACTTTGAATGAGAAACACTAAAATGAGCATTTGTGAAAATATGATACATGTTAGAAAGATGTGAATGAATTTAGTATTTATAATTATTTGTATTCATGTTCAATAACAGTCTGATTCTGTCTCAAGTCTATTGTGATAGATTATGTTGGTCACTTTACTACGGCACAAATCACGCAGGCGTAATTCTGTGCTGCCGCCATGATACATCCAGCGTCAATGTTTATGTACGATGTCATGATTTCTGTGTATACTAACTACTACTTTAAGGAATTTAGGAGAGAGGCTGATGAAAATCTGCAAACGTGAATCTGCAAAAAAGTAAAGGGATGTTAAAACTGAGTTTGTACTCATTTTTATGATGGCCTAACCAATGTCATTGCCACCACTGTCACCAAAGTGCTTGTTCAAAGAAATCCAATGGATGACTAACATCTGGAATGGACTGCCACTCTGTTTGTGTCTGAAAGAAAAAATCCTTTGAAACTGATGTCAATGTTAGCCAAATTACCACTCTTGCTTCTTTTACATTTCCCATTGTGTGTTTGGAGTAAGGCTGAATTTTATATCCTGTGGATTAATACTGGAAGTACAAGATAACTTTAGGTGTAGAAACAGTAGCCTTTCACATTTAATCATGTTTTGATTGAAGACATTTTACATCCATTTTAGTCCGTTTGTGTGGTGCAGTTGTACCCAGTTTAAAATAAATGCCTGCCTTAAAAGGTACCGTCTGCTCGTGTGCTCTTGTTCTACCTGTCTGTGCAATGTCAAGTGTGACAGAATACACCAGTGCAAATATACTTAAACATATTTGTATTAGCATTTATAAGACAGTGCATAGAAGACAGCAATTTGAAACTTGAAAAACAGGAATCACTTTCACACTTTCCTTGGCAAGACCATATGATACAACAATATTGAGGTTTACATATTCTTGTGTTGGACACGGTTGTATGAGGAGCTATTGTTAATAACTTGAATTTATCAATGTGGACTCAGTATGCATTTGTGTAAGATGAAGTGATAATAAGACTGTCCGGCACATCAATATAATTTTGTATGTTAACATTCAGCCTTTGTTTATTCTCAACTCCTCAAACCAGTACTGGAAAGCACCACTGAGTTTTTTTGGAGAGCTTGTATGCATACATACTTTTCAATGTGGACGTCAACTCCCAACATTCACTTACACAAGGCTGCTTTATAGCAGGTGCAGCAGCAGTACAAATCCATTTAAAAGCCATGGCATTTTGAAAACTATGCCAGAAACTCCTGTAGCAGGAAACTGTAGATACTTATACTGTGTATTATTCACTGGTATATGCATATTAGCACAGAACTATTATTGTCCTTTATACTCTTTGATTCCAAGCCCACCCGTGATTTTCATTGCACATTAAGCTTTCAGGTGGAATGGAACATGTCCATCAGAAAAAGAGGAAGCAACTGCTGACAGTAATTATATAAAATTAAAATAGGAAGAGAAATGTGAATACATTGATAACATTGATAAAATCATTTAAAAAAATTAAGGGATGGATCTTTCACTCGTGTGCTTGATGCGTCTCCTGCTTCCTCTGTATCATGAGATATGATGAATTCACTTGTCGGAGGCACGGATGTAGACCAGAGAAGACAGAAGCAGGAGCTCTGGTGGCTTGTGCAAGAGGATCAGATTGTCACTCCTCAGACCATCATAGTGCATCCAGCAGCCGTCAATCTGGAAGGCTGCAGAGTAGTGATGCTCCTCCTTGTTGAAGAGGGTGGCGCCCTCTAGTAAGTACCTGTGGTGAAACAAGTTCTTATGTCTTTATACCATCCACCAGACTGACAAGTAAGAACATAGTTACTAATGTGACATTTGTTTTTCTCTTAGGTCTGACACAAAGGCGAAAGAGGTAATTAAATGAAAGACGAATGCTTGTAAATCGGAAAACAACATGGATAAAGTTCAGCGACTATGCAAGAATCTGAATTACTAAATAATGAAAAACATTGAAATGGTGCATAACATTATCTTCCTGTTGTGAAACCTACAGCAAGAAATTGGTACTTTGCACGATACTGAGGTTGAACTAGCCGTAGTTTTTAATTTTTTGTCATTCAAGTGAGTATTCTTTATAAAATTAGTTTTCATTCACCGATGTGCAGAAAATGTCTCCTGTCTGTACGTCCACTTCAATTGTGCAGCCCATGCTTTTACATTATTTTTATATTTAATTGACATGACCCTGTGCAGAAGAACACCACATGATTGTGGCTTGCACAACCGTGTGACTGTGACCTAAATATGTTGCTGTGTACAAAGATAGTGGAAGACTGGAAACTTCATACCTGTGCTGGCAGAGAGCAAGATGGTAAGGGACATAGGACAGCTCCTCGGACTTCCACTGCTGCATGTTGAGAATGACAAATGGTGGCGGTCCGTGGCAGAAAATCCTCTGCGAGAACTCTCTTAGGCCATCACACCTGTTACAAACACAATTAATTTGTCAACGAGTGGAATAACATTTAACTTAATTCAATGTTAATGAACAACCTCTTATTGTTTCACCCCAGTTCTGTGCAGAGTAGGAGTTTTGGGCAGAAGAATCCATCGACAGCCGACTGAATAGGGTCTCTGTGAGGCAGCTTGTGAGGAGGGCTGCAGGAAAATGTCAGTGAAAGTGTGAGAAATGGAAATCATGGGAACTGTCAAACCACACACCTTTCACAAAGATGGGCCAACTTTCTAAGTAGTAATATACTTCTAAGAGATGATTAATATTCTACTCTGTGCACGGGTGATTGAGGATTAAGGATTATGTCATTCTAAACTAAGTACATTTGGTATTTTTAAACAATTTGTCAAGGATGTGAAATGAAATGTACACATTTCAGTACAGAACTGAATCAAATATATACCAAATACAGACAGTTCTTGGTGTAACCCTTGTAAATTGTGACATTGTACCTCCGGATAGCTTGCTATTGTTGACAGGGTGACACTCGGAAAGGTTGGATCACTTCCCTTTATGGCTCCGTATTTTCACTATACCTGACAGTTATTGTCGTCCTGAGGAATTCTTGGAAGCGAGCTGGACAGCTCCAGCTGGTGCACAAACTCTCCTGCAAGGTCGACATTAGGCTTTCCAGGTTCTCTGTGAAGTTCTCATGCTCATTACCAAACAGGTCGATCTCCAGGGCGGCGTGGTGGATCTCTGACCGGTACTGTCTTCTGGTCATCCTTTCCCAGATCCACAGCATCTTCACTGTGGTGTAGTCACACGAGTCCATCAGGTAGAGGAAATGCTCCACAAACTGCCTGCCCAGGAAGACGGCCAACTCCCTAGGAAAGCCATGATTGTCCCGCAGAATCACATAAAGTATCATGAGGAAGCCATCGATGGTGCAGGTGTTTTTCAGGCTGATTTTCACGTACAGAGGGGTGCATGATATTGCCTTCCTTCCAGCCTTAATGGTAAAGACGCCCCCCCAAGGGAGCACAGGCCTCCAAAAGGAGCGGTCCTCTTCGTCATTGTTGTTGATGGAAGCACGAATTTCCTCAAACAGTGTCTTAGACCTGAAGAGACACATGCAGAAGAGTTTACAGAAGACACGACAACGACGGACCTCGTTGCATTTGCATTGAACAAAGTATAAAATGATTCTTGGACGGCTAAGTTACTTTGGCGTTAACGGGGGCGATACAAATACATTTAAGTTAGCTTACAGCTGCAAAACAAGCCATGCAATGATGCATCCGGTTAATTAGTCTCCAGGGAATAGACAGCGCCCAAAAGCAGGCTAGCTTAATAAATTAGCAGCCGCTATCACTTTACCTTTCGAAGTGGATATTGTTGTCAGTGTTCGAAATCAGCGTTTGGAGGTCTTCGGTTTCTTGCAAAACATAGAATCTACTCCCCATTGCTCACTATATTTCTTCATGTCTAAAGGCGGTCTCAAAGCCTGGTTACAAATTATATTAATTTACAGCACTTTCTGGCAAATACCTAAAGCGTACCACAATTGTAAGGCTAATAAACGTTGCTGTTTTGTTTTTTGACAGAACATCTAGTGGGTGTGCTGCCATCTGCTGACTCTCAGTATAATTACGCCTAGTGAAGCCACGCCCACTCACCCAACTCTCATGGGTGGCGAACAAGACCTGGGAATTCTATTGGTCAATAGATTCTACAGCGTTGTTATAGGAGGCACGCAATTGGCTGTTCTCTGTCGTCACGGCCACTCGGGGGTTACTCTATGCTTGCATTGCTATTCCTGGAAGTTAATACGCTGATTTAATTGCGTTACTGCTTCATTAGTATGAGGAGCCTGCGTTATTCTCTTCTTTTGACGGGTTTTGAATGAACTTAACTTTTGTGAGGTAACGTTCGCTATCACGGCCCCTTTCTGGTCAGACTGTGAGTGCAGGAGAAACGAGGAATTGGAGCACGCCAGACCCCGAAGATGTCAGCTCAAATCATAAGTGGGAAAGAGGTGTCAGCGTAAGTATCTGGATTTATTCACTATGTTTACGGGTGTGCAGCTATCGAGATCGACCTAACCAGCTTAGCAAAGCATGTGTGTGTTTGCTGAAGCTAACATTGACTAGGAAGCTAAGTAGCCAGATGTCTCGGAGAAGCACCACAAGTTACAGCTTCCATACAGTCTGCTAGCCCTTTTCATCTCATGCAGGTGTGATATTTTGTACAGACACTAACTTAGTTTTATTGATCCCTGCAAAGACTTTTAACACCTAGTGTGGTTGTGCAGTGTGCTGACCACGTGAATGAAATGTGCCAGAGCAACAGTTGCTGTTTATTGTGAAATAACCAGCTGAGAAGTGACTCTCTCAAGGTGCATGGGATATTTTAAAATAAATGTTTCCGTCACTAAGAACTTTGACATGGATGGTTGCAAATCCTGCTGTATTATGTAAGAGGTTGTGGTGGTGTGTGGTACTCGATCTTTGCCCCTTGATCAAATGGCCTCAGATGTGAGTTTCGCAAACACCGGATGGATGCATGTAATATTGATTCAAGGTCAAATCAATATAAATATTTGATGTCAAACAGCAAAATTGTAATAGATCCAAGTTTGATTACTCAAAAGAAAATACTCAAAACAGGTTTGAGAAGTTACAGGTATAAACCTTTTCCTAATATTTTGGTTGCATGTGCCTGTCACAAGACAAGACAGCCTGCACCATGTTATCTGCCCCTCACTGCACCCATTAAGAAGTAATTTAATGCAACACAAAGGGGCCATAGAGCCACAGATCTGCTGTCCCTTCAAAAGCAGGATTTGCATTAATTTAATCTGAAGCTTGACAAAAAACCTGCATACCAGTGATTGTACTGTGCAAACAGCCTTTATGGATTCAGGAAATGTTTTCTCTAATAAGTAATCCCAAAGTTTATTCCTTAGAATAAAAGCTTGATTTACACTGGGGAGACAATCAGATTACAGCTTCTACATTATTTTATGATCAGATTTTGAACTCTTTTTATGATCATACGAATAAGGCGCTTATTGTTGCAGAGACATCTCAACCAGCTTTCATTTTGCATACGATTCTTGTTGAAATGCAGTAGTAGGTCTGTGTTTTATATTATTCTCATTACATTATTATAATAATATCACAGTTTCCTCTGTTGTCTCCGAGATGCTGATGATAGGGCTGGAGGACATCTACCGTCTGCATCAGGACTAACAGACCTTTGGGCCAAAGCCCTTTAGGATGTAGAACACGTGTTTTGGTCTACAGACACCAATTTGGGCCAGAAAGTTGGCTGAAATTGTCACTAAATTGTGTAACGCATTTATAATTAACAGTAGTGATACAGAGACATCTGTACAACTCGTGCAAGCCCATAATTAGTCTAAACCAGTTATAGGTATCTGCAGAGCTTTTTCAAAGGCTTGTCTCTTTTTTTCACCCACAGTAGATAAGATCAACAAAGTAAATTAGAGTTGGTCTGAACATTGTTTTAACTGCTGTGAGCTAAAGTCCAGTTCACTTGGTATCACTGGGGTCTGTCTTGATTTTGATTGGTTCATCTGCCTAATCTTTTGTCTCAGTTACATCTATTATTGACATTAATAGATGTAAAGCAAATCTAAATGTCTTTGCATGTGCATCCAGATGTGATGGCTGTTACCTGGAAAATGATTTTATTCTGTTTTTTGTTTCTCAGGCAGGTGAGAGGGCGTTTAAAGAAGGAAGTGGAGCAGATGAAGCTTCAGGACGCCAACTTCAGACCAGGTCTTGTAGTTTTACAGGTTAGTGTGAGATGGGAATAAGTCATGTGAAAGGGTGGAACCTTATTTTAATATTTCTCTTATGTGCTCATTTTGCCATGTTCTCTCTCGTGCAATCTTTATTCCCCTGGAGATAGTCAGCAGGTGAGGCTTCGGATCATCTGGGTGTCCTTGATGTTGGTGGTTTTGTGCTGTGGCATGGAAAGATCTCTGTAGATGAATAACAGAAGGCCCTTTCTGTAATACAGAAAAGTGATGCTATATGTTTCTGCAGGTGGGAGACCGCGATGATTCAAATCTCTATATCAGCATGAAGTTGAAGGCAGCAGCAGAGGTAAACAAATTCATTTTATGGTCTTTAAGAGATTTACGCATTTGTTCATCTAATTTTTGCTTTAAGTTGTCTGCACCCCCTTCAAGCTTCAGGTCTAATCCCTTTGTCTGCCTACACAGATTGGAATAAATGCCACTCACATGACACTTCCCAAGACTGCAACCGAGGAGGAGGTTGATGTTTAAAACTTTCTTCAACACAGTTGTTTTTATTCTAAGATTTTGTGTGCTGTTGCTTTAACAAGATCTGCAGGATATTTTAACTCCGTACATGACCATCAATATGCACCTAACAGTGTCTGTGTGTCTCCAGATTCTCCAAAGTATCACAGAGGTGAATGAGAACTCGTCTGTCCACGGCCTCATCGTCCAGCTGCCTTTAGACTCCGTCCACAAGATCGACACAGAGAAGGTCACTAATGCCGTTGCAGCGGAGAAGGATGTAGACGGGTGAGCAAAGGGAATCGCTTATACTTTATGATTTCATACATCATTGATTTATGATATTTGACGTTGGCATTTTGTTTGTTTTTCCTCTGTTTACAGACTTACAAGCGTTAATGCCGGGAAGCTGTCTCGTGGAGACATGGGCGATTGCTTCATCCCCTGCACGCCAAACGGCTGCATGGAACTGATCAAACAGACCGGTGAACTGACCTATTTAATGTCCTTAAAGCATCGCTGCTGAGTAAAAGACTGCTTTGAAGATGTATGGACTGCTTCAAATAAGTGAATGTGATCTGAATTGCTCAATGCTGCTCTGCAGGTGTGTCTGTGGCAGGGAAGAGGGCGGTTGTGATTGGTCGCAGCAAGATTGTGGGCGCACCAATGCATGATCTGCTGCTGTGGAGCCACGCCACCGTCACCACCTGTCACTCCAAAACGGCCGATCTCGCTGGAGAGGTACAACACTACTCCGAAAACATATTTTATGATCTGTATGTCACTCGTCCTGTGTTCTCATTTCAGCATAAAAGCTTAAACCAAACTTACCCACGTTCATTACTCTTCCATCCAGGTGAGCAAAGCAGACATTCTCGTTGTCGGCATCGGGAAAGCAGAGATGGTGAAGGGCGAGTGGATCAAGAAGGGAGCGGTGGTCATCGACTGTGGCATCAACCATGTTCCAGGTTCGCTTTCATTTTGCTTTTTCAGTCTAGTTGAGCTTGAGTTATGTTAATTGTATTCACCTTAAAGTTTCTGTTTGTGTCGTACAGATGACACCAAACCGAGTGGGAAGCGTGTGGTGGGTGACGTCCACTACGCCTCAGCTAAAGAGCAGGCTGGCTTCATCACCCCAGTGCCAGGTGGTGTCGGACCCATGACTGTTGCCATGCTGATGGCGGTAAGAGGAACCCTTAATATCATGTTGGCATTCATTTTACTTAAGTTTTCTTAAGTGTTACATATGACACTGTCTTTATCTGAGCAGGCAGTCTAATATTAATATGAACAGTATTCTTAGTGTACATTTACTAAGACACATTCTCAGGCGTTTATCTCATCTGCAGCTACTGGAGGAGACTTCTTTTTATTTTGTTCTTTCCTTGCTAGCGTTACAATGCGAGGTGGGAAAGTGTGTAAGGTCGAAACTTTTGTTCAGATTAGAAAACTGTGAGGAATAGTTTTTCATTTTCATGCAATGTACTGAAACTGTAGATAATCATGAAACCAATCAAAAGACTGATTTTGTGTGTGTGTGTGTGTGTGTGTGTGTGTGTGTGTAGAACACCGTGCTGAGTGCAAAGCGTTTCCTGGAGAGCCATCAACCAGGGAAGTGGAATATTTCTTACACCAAACTCAACCTTCAGATGCCTGTGCCGAGGTTTGTCTTCTTATTATCTGTGTCACACACTGATAACTTCTCTCGAAGGGTTGTTTACATTGAAATTCAAATTCATTTCTCTCTGTTTTGCATTCTGTGCTGTTTCTTCCTCTGCTATCGTGAAATAAATTATTTACCCTGTTGTCTTTGTTCCTCCAACAGTGACATCGTGATCTCTCGCTCCTGTGTGCCCAAGCCCATTGACCGTCTCGCCAGGGAGGTGGGCGTGCTCTCCGACGAGGTGGAGCTCTTTGGAAAAACCAAAGCCAAAGTCCAACTGAGTATTATCAAACGCCTGCAGGCCCAGCCGGATGGCAAATATGTGGTGGTCACAGGGTATGCTGCACTTCTCTCCCCCTGTATTGTGTGTCTTCTCTCAACAAAAGCCTTTTTAGATATTATTAAACCATCCTACTGTCTGCAGTATCACACCGACTCCTCTGGGTGAGGGAAAGAGCACCACCACCATCGGCCTGGTTCAAGCACTGGGAGCCCACATGAAGCTCAACGTATTCGCTAATGTCCGACAGCCTTCGCAGGGACCCACGTTTGGCATTAAAGGTGATCTTTGGGAAAAATACGCTTAGTTGGAGAACACACAGGCTACAAGCTGCAGAAATATATATCCCATACAGATTTATACATCTGTAGTTCTGTGTTGTGCCTGCAGGTGGTGCTGCAGGAGGTGGATATTCTCAAGTCATACCCATGGAAGAGGTACTACACTGCTGTTTCAACTTACAAACTATGTATAATAAAGTTACAAGAGACAACTTTGCATCAAATAAATGAGTCTGTTCTTTTAAGTTCAACCTCCATCTCACCGGTGACATCCACGCCATCACGGCTGCCAACAACTTGGTGGCTGCTGCCATCGACGCTCGTATGTTCCATGAGTCAACACAGACTGACAAGGTGAGCTCCCTCTTTTGTCGGAGGTTTATTCAAAATATATTCATATGTTAATCTGTTATCTTTGCTTCATATTAAGGCTCTGTACAATCGCTTGGTCCCCCTCAGTGGAGGGCAGAGGAAGTTCTCCCGTGTCCAGATCAACAGACTTAAAGTAAGTGATGGCATCTTAAAATTGCAACTTAATTCACAGTCCACCCGATACTGACGTTTTCTGCCTTTGTTTAGAAACTGGGTATAGAGAAGACGGATCCCTCAACTCTGACTGAGGAAGAGATCACCCGCTTTGCCCGCCTGGACATTGACCCAAACTTAGTGACCTGGCAGAGAGGTAGGACCATCACAGAGGTCCAGTCATCCTCATAACTCTGATATAGTGGCCGTCTATAGATCAGCTGTATGTGGCTGAGATTTTTGATGAGACTTAATGTATGTTTAATAACATTTTCGATGTGGTCATTGTGTGTTTATTCAGTGTTGGATACCAATGATCGATTCCTCAGGAAGATCACCATTGGCCAGTCACCTACGGAAAAAGGATATACGAGAGAGGTAAACAGAAAATATCCACAACGAATCATATAAGTTTTACTTTTCCAACTCTTCATTTCTCCCTTGTTATCGTATTGTTATTGATAAAGGGATGTGTGTTTGTGGTGGCGTCCTCCTCCTGCAGGCCCAGTTTGAAATCACAGTGGCCAGTGAAATCATGGCGGTGCTGGCCCTCACCAGCAGCCTGGAGGACATGGGTCAGCGTCTAGCGAAGATGGTGGTAGCCACCAGCCGCGGCGGTCAGCCCATCACGACAGAAGACCTGGTCCGTTTCCATCCCACTTCCTGACTTTAATAGGCTCATACACATTATACGTGTCAACAGATATCACAGTAAGATGAATAGTACCCAGACAGTAAGTGTTTTTCTCTACAGGGTGTGTGTGGTGCGCTATCTGTGCTGATGAAAGATGCCATCAAGCCAAACCTGATGCAGACTCTGGAGGTGAGTGGAACATATCAAATATGCTTATCTAGATTTATCTTTTTTAGTTTTAGTTTTTAGTCTTCAAACCCACCGAAAAAAGCTTCCAAATTTTGACAGATGTTTTTGTTAACTTTTGCTATTCAAATCCAAGTGTGGGTGACTTTAGAGTAACATTTGAGTCCTCTAAATCCCTTAGGGAACTCCTGTGTTTGTCCATGCTGGCCCCTTTGCCAACATCGCCCATGGCAACTCCTCCATCCTGGCTGATAAAATTGCGTTGAAGCTGGTTGGACCTGAGGGCTTTGTAGGTAAGTGGAGCTGAGGAAATGACCTGATGGTAGCTTTTAGTTTATTATTTCATCAGTGGTTACTTTTTGTTTCTCGTCTATCATTGCCATGCTACAGTTATTGTATGAGTCATATTCTGTATGTTGGTTTAAGTTAATTTCAGAAGGTTTTTGTGTCCAGCTGTTCTTTGTCTTGTTTGTCTCACAACCGTTGTGGACTGTGTTGATCAGTGACGGAGGCTGGCTTTGGTGCTGACATTGGCATGGAGAAGTTCTTCAACATCAAGTGCCGATACTCAGGCCTGAGGCCCCACGTGGTGGTGTTGGTGGCTACAGTCCGAGCCCTGAAGATGCACGGAGGAGGACCCATTGTGAGTTTTCTATAACTCCTTAAAAACAAAAAATTAATTTAGTGACTTTATTTTGAAAAAACAAACTTTATTGTGACATCACACAGCTCTGGGTG
>CAAKHC010007425.1:10091-28330 GCA_901007825.1 Macroramphosus scolopax | reverse complement strand
GCACAGCACGTGTGTACGTGTATGTGTGTGTGTGTGTGTGTGTAAATATGTATGGTTGGTTGGTTAGGGGAGGACAGAAAGGGAACCAGGCTGTTTTAGTCTGATTGATTAGATTATGAAATGAAATGATGGAAATCAAAGCTTTCTGTCTGGCCAGCGCCCTCGTACACCTCAATGAGTCGCTATAGTTTCCAACCTCCTCAGAGAGGGTGATGCATTAGAAGAAAACGGTTTCATTGATGGAGCGCATTACAGGATGCAAACAAGGTGAGCCTTCCTAACACAACAACTGAGGAATAAAGGAGAGAATAAAAGAAAGTCTATTTACGCCTCCTGAAAGAGTTGAGACATTCTTCATATTTCGTTTCGTCTCGCGAGACCTTGAGAAATAATTTGAACATGTTTGTTAGTTGAAAGCATAGCTGAGCTCTTCGGGTCCTACCAGCTCTCCAACCCCCGTCAAATGAACATGTTTTAAAGAATGCAGACACAAAACTGTTTTTTTAAATGAAAGAATAAAGCGTGCGGGCGTGCGAGAAATAGAGAGAGGGAGAGAGATGACAAGTAAGGAAGACAAGAGCCAGTCAGAGCAGAGGACAGGCTTGGGTCAATACTTGCAGCAAGTACTGCTGACATGGCAGCGCTCAACACACACACACACACACACACACACACACACACACACACACACACACACACACACACACACACACACACACACACACACACCACACACACGCACACACACACACACACACACACACAACCGATAGAGAGACATCACACAATCCGTCAGCCAATGTCAATATTTCAGGAGGAAGACAGTGAAAAGAAGTGTGTGTGTCTGCGTGTGTGAACGTCCATGAGAGTCAGAAACTGTTGGTTCACCCAAATCTTTTCCCGGTTGTCTGAGTGGTATCTAAACATGCTGATAATCGTCTTCATTTTCCCAGGTTGTCTTGGTAATGCACTGATGCATTGTTGGTAATATGAAAAGTTTACACATGTGTAAAGTATTCAGAGGAACAGTTCAAACTGGTGCCGAGTCTTCCACTTGAACTGTCAACAACACATACAAAAATCCTTTAGGCATTGTATTTAGGTGGGAACAGAAATGTGGCTAATTAATTCAACAAACCAGTGGAAATAAATCTATTAGCTGTCATTAATACAGGTGATTGTGAATGATGAATGTTGAAGGATTTATCTCACTGGTCAGTCATATTGTAAACAACTAGAGTTCCCACCTTGCAGTTGTCTGCCTCCACTCAAGTCCAGTCAAGCTGCAGTTGACATTCACGTCTGACCAAAGTCCATAATATATGTGGAGGAGACTTTTAGGAAATTTAATAAAATGTATTCTATTGGCATTTAGTAACCTACAATGGCCGTGCGGTGTTAGCATGAATCTCCCTATGTGTGTATGTATGTGCACACTGACGTGGAAAATCTGGTGAGTATTATTTTAATGTATGTGATGCATGCACTTTATCTCAGACACGGTTTTGTTCTGCGTCTGTGCATATATGTGTGTGTGTGTGTGTGTGTTAGTGGCCACAGTAAAAGAGAGGTCTGTGATAGGGGCCTCTCCATCTTTGAAATGAATTAGCGTGCGCTGCCTTATTGAGTGAGGTGCAGTGTTTAAGTGAAACTGATGAGAGATGTGCAAGCAGCGAGGACTTGGCTATAAGTATGTGGTTGGGGTCACAGGTTAATCCCTATTGATTTACTCCACCGTCTGCATACAGCCACACAGGAAGACAAGGAAGGAGAGGCCTGCTTTTCCAGCCATCACGGCACAATTGCACCATGGACATTACTGCCACACACACACACACACAGTCTGTTAGCTGATGCTAAGTAGGGTAAGGACAAGAAAATGAAGTATCATTTAATCTCTAAATAGGTAGTTAAACACCCTCGACTTGGACAGATTGCAGACCACGACCTCCTCATAGTCACGACCGGCTACGGACTAATGAGATATGATCATTCGCTTCATTCACACAAGATCACACGGTCAGGAGCACTCTCCCTCGTTTCAGAAATATTGTTTTAACATGGTAACCGCACATCAACACGCAGCTTCCTTTCCTCAGTCCGGTGACATGTTTAAACGCTGCCTTTGAACTGTGACAGCCGGCCGCTGGACAGACCGACGGATCAGACCAGTGTGTTAGAGGAGAAGTCCAAATAACACCGGCACCGAGCTGCATTAGTAAACAAGCTGTTCAGAGTCTCATCCCACAGGAGCAAAGGTGAAATATTACATTAATATGAACAACTATTAATAATAAGCACCCCCCCTCTCTCTCTCCACCTCACCCAATCACTCCTTCTCTCTCTCTCTCTCTCTCTCTCTCCCTCCCTCTCTGTCTCTCTCTCCCTCTGCCTCTAATCCTATCATGCGGGCAATAAGTGTATGCACCATGAGCACATTTAATTTCTGCGGTTGGTTTTCAGCGAGCCCAGAGGTGAGCCTTAATAAGGATCAATGGCACTTTATCTGGGACAGCACCCACTTCACAGCATGCAAATTACACAGCAACCCTTAAAAAAAGAAATGGATTTAATTAAAAAATGTAGAACCACGGGCTCTGGAAATTCAATTAAAGGATTTATGCAAAGGTTGGCTAGCTTTTTGTGTTGCAGTTCCTGCTTATATAATGAGCTTTTCATATTAAAAATCAATAGGTAATCTGGGCTAGGGGATCGGCTGCTTATGTACATTTTTGAAATCAATTTGAAAAATAGTCCATCAGCTCAGTGTCACAACAAAGAGGGGATGGAGGGGTGTGTGTTTATGTTTGTTGAGTTGTGTGTGTGTGTGTGTGGGGGGGGGGGGGGTCAGTAGAGGGAAAGCAGTAGGAGTAGATGTATGAGGGGGTGAAAAGGTTACATCTTTCTCCTCTGAGGAAAAAAAAAGGCTCTGAAGCTCTAAAGGTAAGACAGGCGGAGGGAAGTGATGTGGAAGAGTAGGAGTCAGAGAAGACGCCTCTCTGGCCAGGTCACTATCTGGCTCTTTGGCCTGTTCTGATCCCTTCTATTAGAGATGAAGTCCCTTGGCAACCAGGGTCTAGCTGGCCCTGACCTGTGGCTCTGGGGTAATTTAGCCCAGGACTCAGCCCAGACTCAGACAACCTCGGCTGGGGAGACGTTCTAATGGCCTCCCTGAGGTGTCTGGGCCTGGACCAGCAGACTGGAATTGGTGGAGGCTCTAAGTAACATTTTTTTTCACAAACACAACACAGTCTGACACAGAAAGACATGTATCAACACGATTAAACTTATAAACACAATGATGCTACACTGAGGTATATTGCAGTTGCACACATTCCATTTTCAAATGTTTCATTGTCGAAAATGACTTTCTTCTCCAAATTCCGTTGCTTTCAACAGGGTTATTATTCACGTCTCTTTCACACTCATGTTGTATAACTGTACGCATGCAGGAGGGGTGAATGACTGACTGCATACAGTAGCAGACTGTCAGCATTTGATTGGTTCTATATTGATCCAGACACGCTCTCCATCACATCAACTCATCCACAATAAACCATTTACACAGTTTCCCTGTGCAATGGACCACATAACCAGGCCTCAGGCCATCGCTGTGCAGCCAGTGTGTGTGTGTGCGTGGGCATGTGTGCGTGGGCATGTGTGTGCGTGGGTGTGTGTGTGTGTGTGTGTGTTTTCTTTAATGAAATGGTATCTCCGTGGACAATAATCCCAGTAACAGGATTGGGCAGGAACACACATGTCAATACAGCCAAATGGGATTGTATGCTTTTATCCATCCCCAAACCAACACATCTTTCTCTCCCCATGCATTTCCCTCTCTGTACGTCTCTCTCTCTCTCTCCCACCATACGTAGTGCGGTGGCACAGCAGGGAATGCCTGGCAGTGAAATTTGAGTTCCTCAAAATGATCTAAAACTTGGCTTCTTAAGAGTATCGGTACATCATGAAAGAGGTTCAATTGAAGTATGTGAACCTCAAGATGACTGACATAATGTCTACTATTCTGTCTGTACCATTGAGTAGAAAACCTTCAGAGTGTCTACAGTCTAGATGTAGCTGACCCCCTCCTGGGTAGCTCCTAATCATCCAAGAGGACTCTATTACAAGGGCCAGGCAGCTCATCTAACCCCACCAAGGAGTAGAGGGGGCTGGTGGGGAGAATGGGACCTCTGCTCCTTTTTCTTTCCACATGGTTGAGCACCACACACAACACCGGAGCACACACATACACACACCGGTAGTCTGTGTGTAGCAGTTACTGTGTCTGTGTGCTACAGCAGATAGAGCGTCTGACCTTACGACTGTCTGCAGGAGAGAAGCTGATAAAGAACAGTGGTTGCCGTGCTCACACGCAGCCCGCCCCACTGTAGGTCTGTTGAACTGTAATGCTTATGTCCTCCCTGCAGGACCTGTCTCTGGGGTTAACTCCTGAGGTGCAGGAGAGAGAACTCCTGGCCACAGTAGACGTGGCTCAGAAGAGGAGGTACGAGCGGTCCCATTACTCCTGCCTGAACAACCATTTCTCTAATATAGCCTTGACTGCTGGTGCCTGGTCAAAAGTTCAGGCTGTGCATATGTAAAAAGGTGGCCTGGTGCCCGAGGCAGGATCCTGGGTAAAATAATCATGCTAAAACGCTAAGAAGCATGGGACTGTGCGAGAGCGCTGATGAAACCAGCCCCTGGGGTTACAGAAGTGTCTGATTGGACCAGCGGAGCCTCTTAGGCCTGCGCCCACGACGCCTCCCTCCCCTCCTTCCATCCATTATAGTGGATGATGAGGTACTGCCCACACTGATATCCATTCAGATCAGAACTGTCTTTGCCTATAGTTAAGGTATAGATTTGATGAGTATACGGCCGAGCCCAGCTGCTCGGAGCCTGAGGGTACACTGATCTTCGGGGAGCAATCAGTCAGTCAACAAAATGTCACAGGGTCAGCGTTACAGCGCGACAGGACGTTGACAACTCCACAAAGGTTACAGTCCAACTGCAACAGTCACTGAAATCCAATATGTGTTTTGTCTTAACTTTTTAGTGCACAGACACCATCTAAGCCAAGTCAAAGAAATCTCACTATACAATATCAAATAAATCTGACAAATCTGCAAATCTAATTCTGAGCATTAAATCACTGCGACTAAATCACAGAACTTGCGATAACAACTATTTTCTTGCTCTAACTCTGTCTCGCAGTCTCCATCTCTCACACACCACTGCAGGCCAGATCACTTAATGCTGATAATCACACCAAAGGACACTCTCTAAACTCCCACTCTAAACACGCTGGATTAAAGAAACAGGGGTTACGGGCCTGGTCGCACAATCTCTGATAAGTAGATCAAGGCACAGGGAGGGGAACATGATGTTAGCGAGAGATAGTTTGGTTGATTAAAATGTCATGGCTCTTTATAGATGTCTTTCTCAACTCAGCAAAATGAAATCAGCTCAGTGCATCAGTGACAGAGTGGGCTGTGCTCCCTGTTAATAAAGAAGTTTCTTTCCCTTTAAGTGGAATCCACAACACAAAGAATGCAGAATTGAGTCCAAAATAGGTTTTGGAAATTTGCAAGAAACTTAAGTAGCGAAAGAATTCAAGTGAAGTGTCGATCTGATAAAATAGGAGAGCATGAAACAATCAGATTGAAAGGCAGGAACATGATTGGATGACCAAGAACTGAGAGTTTGTCCTGAGATGACTTTATTACAATAATCAAATTAAAGATTTAAACTCCAGGTGTCTCCATACTGTGATTTAATATGTTTGCTTGTCCATGTGAGGGTCTACTTTTTTTTTCGGAGGGGGGGCAACTGTACATCATTCCACCTGTGCTCCTATAAATCAAACCTGTGTTTTAAATGAGAGGCTGGTTATTTGCGCAAGAACACACACGGGGGCATTGTGATTGTTTTTTGGAGTCGACATTCTGCTTATGTTTGCATCCCAGAACAATCTCCATGGATCCCGAAAGCGTACGCAAGCAATTAAAGCGATACCATCTTCATATCCCCGCGACCAATAACTGAAATAATATCACTGTTTTATTAAGCCCTTAATGTGGGGGCAGAAGGAGTGAGGAGTGGGGTTTTAAAGAGAACACACTTCCAGGGGCCTTATCAACCCCAGATTTAAATAAGAGCAAATGCTCAGCTTAAGGGTGTGCCTGTGTATCTGTGTGTGTGTGGCCTTTATCAGACATGAGTTTTAGCTAATCGCTGTGTCAGCAAGCCAGAATTTAATTACTAGCTCTACCTTTTGTCCTTTAATATTTACGAACATCTACACCGCGTTTAATTAACCATGTGTAGAAAAGCCATTGCCCCATTCTGGAGGAGAGAACGCTCTGCTAATTGCGTCTGTGTGCTCACATCCAAAAAAGTTCCCCGCTCCCGTTCGACGCACAAAGAACACGGAGCTGCCGTCCGCTCTAGGAAACACGTCCGTTGATGAAAACGTATATTTAACAATTTTAGAAGGAGGCGAAATTCACACCGACCACTCATGAAGCTTTTTCCTAACATAACTAGTCAAATTGTTTAAATTCAGCTTGGCATTTTGTGAAAGGTGCTGAGATCCTCTCATCTCTCATCCTATGTCAGAGAGGAGAGACGTATGACGGCCCGAGGCCATGTGTCTGTCAAACATGATGGATCAGAATAACGCTCCACTAAAACTCCACCGTGCTGCCTTTCAACCCATCACAATTTCCCTTTAGTGCACCCACTAAATTGATAAAGTATGAAGAGTAGCTGATGGAAAGACGTAATAGTCAAACTAAAGAATATATTAGGAGGCTGTGGGGCCCAAAGGGTTGAGTGCTGCGATCCATTGAAACGTCCTACAGGGGCGGAGGACACAATAAAGACAAACCTAAATCACAGCAGCGGACTTTATCATTCATACCTGAAACGTGTGTGGGCGTCAACCTCTGGCACATTATATACACATGCATGCTTTGACTGCTCTCACACACACACACAGTTGTCCACACATGCTATCCTGCACTCCTTAGCTGCACCTTATAGATTATAACATTACAGAGAATATGTGCATAGCTCTGCTTTGTTTATACAAGAACCACACGGCTCATAATAATGAACGAGGCACCCGATATTCCCACTGTGACCCCACAAGAAGAACAGGCAGCGCTTTCCCTCTCTGTGAAACTCCCTCTACTGCTGTATCCGATATGTCACCGCCATCCGCTTTGTCTCCGTCCGCACCAGCGAGGTGACATTCAGCGTCCCGAGACCTGCACAGTTTATCAACAGGGACAACATACAAACACAGCTCCCAGGGTCACAGGGGCACGCTAACTTCCACCAGCGGCGCAAGAACATGTCACTTTTTGTTTTATTGTTGCATCAAAATTGAACACGTCCCGGCCTCCTTTCCTTTCGTCCGTCAATGACAAGCCTGTGAGGACACACGGTCTTTCTGAAACAACACTCAGACCTCGAGATAACACATCTGAAAACATCCGGTAATAGGTTCTCCTGATGGGACGGGGCTACATGGTAAAAACATTTGACTTCATACCCCGGAGTACATGGCTGAATAGACATGCAGGCTTGAGTTTGCACAGTGCATGTACTGCAACCTAATAGTCACAGTACACAGGATCTGGGATATCTCCTGCCCTGGTGATTGGACAGGGGAACAGTCTCTCAGAGTTAAATAAACACTGAGGAGCAGAAGAGGAAAACAAAGCAAAGAATATCTCTCTGTGAAACCAACGCTTTCTTCCTGAGCTCTCACAATGAGCACATCAAGCCTCTCCATCCTTTTCCTTTCCTCCGTCCCAGGAGAATGCCAAGACAAATATATAGGCCGTCTACGGGGCATTAGAGTGAGTCAGAAGTAGAGTAATGAAAAAGGCAATATAGTATGGTGAATTCCCCGAGTTGCTTCCCATGCAGAAAACTATACCGCTACAGTGATTAGCTAAGTGCTAACCAACATCTAATAAAAAGGTGTCCTGTGATGCTGCAGGGTCGGGGACAGCGTTATGTAAATGTGCTCTCTCTCTTACCATAGACTTGGTGAAAGGTCTGGCCAGGGTGAAGAGAAAGGTCATCAGCCACCAGCTGCGGTGGATGGAGGTGTACATCATGTTCCCAGGGTGCACTGCGTTGGAGGTGACGCCATGAGGAGAGAGGCGGCGGTGGAGCTCATTGCTGAAGAGGATGTTACAGAGTTTGGCCCGATTGTACGCCAGCATGGACCAGTACTCCTTCCTCGGGGGGGACAACAGGGCCAGATCCACCTTGCCGCATGCGTCTAACAGGTTTGTGAACCTGAAAGACAGTTTAGAAATAAGAGAAGTCGGAGTGTGAATGTGTGTCTGCCGGAGTGTCGGCTTTCTACCGGCAGATGTGCGGTGCTGGCTGCATGCAAATCAAAAAACGTGACATGATGTTCTTTAATTGCCTGCGACAGAGCTGTTAAAATCCAGATGTTTGACAAGGCCCCTTAAACATTACACTACACGACACACAATAACATCACAATGCACGGACACAAAAACGACACTGTGTGTTGAGCGTGTGTGTGTGTGTGTGTGTGTGTGTGTGTGCGTGCGTGTGTGTGTGAGACAGGCTCCAAACCAGTGGAACACATCCTACAAATTAATCCAGTCATTAGAAAACAACCGATCAAAACATCACCTGGTTTCCTTGTTGTGATTTTACAAGCCGGCCGCCTGTTGTTTACTGTCGCCTCCCGCAGCATCCTTGCTCGGCTAAATTACAACATCTGCAGGCTTTTCAATTCCTGTGCTGCAACTTCGTAACTACTTTAGCAAGTGGAGGTGGATAAATCAATTGCGCGAGCACCAAATTTGTTTTCAAATTGGTTCACATATACTGAAGTCGCGCCTGGTTACATTTGAATGATTTTCCACGGTGAGATTATTCCTCCAGATGATCCACATATTGAGCTCGACAACTCAGTGGGCTAAAAAATGTAGAGATCCCGGTCTCGTCTGTTCATAAAAGTATCGAGCCGGAGCTGCAGGTTACATCTATAAGAGTAAATTTCATTATCTCCTGTTGTTTGACCAGATCTGATGCAGTTGTAGGGCAAAGTAAACCTGGACTGGGCCAATTCCACAGTAAGCCCCAGTGTTGGAAACTGATAAAGTGTCCAGCCATTACCCATGTGTTCATCTCTCCCACCCTTGTCCCTTATAGGTCAATGCTATAGCAGCGGACAAGGGGCTTAGGGAATACAATATGCTGCTGGGTCAGGGGTCACACACGGCATGTGAGGAGAGGCTAAGTGAATAAACGGGAAAATCAGCGGAAACTGAAAATAACACAAACAAAAAAGGGAGGGACATCAATAGATGTAATATAGGTCTGGAATGAGGTGGACAGAATGGAAGATGTAATGTGAGATATTGTCTATTTTCGCTCCTTTTCCCCCCCCTCCGTCGCGTCTGTGTCAGGGTGTAACTGACTCTCTCTAGTCCCGCCTGAGCCCTCTTTGAAGAGGTTAAAGCCATTGCTGATTGTAGAGCGGAGGCGGAAAGGTGAGTGTGTGTGTGTGTGTAGGAGAGACAGAGCTGTAGGGCAAAGACCGTAGAGAATGCCTCACCATTCTTGGCCTTTCTATATGTATAAATCCTACACGTTCAGGCCGTGTTCACGCCATCAAAACTCATGTGAACTCACTGTTTTTACAGTGTAGGCAAGTTCAGTATCAATCAAACGCTGTCGATACTGACATGATTTCTTCCAGTGTGCTTTTCCTATTCTCCTCTTACTTGTCCTACAGCATGTAATAGCAGAGGGACCTTAAGTGAATCTGAGTGTCAAACCATCCCTGCCCTCTCATGCATGGCAGTCTGCACGGCATAACTCATAGGAAGCCCCCTTGTAATAGTGCTGCTGTTTGATCTGCTAGAATAACTCTGCGTATGTTCTCCTTGTCTCAGGTCACTCTGCCGAGCTCCAATCAATCACTCCGCTTGGCCGTCTGACTGACTGAAGCCGGGATCAATGTCGCACACACTCAGTGACTGCGATACACATGGCCCAGGGCTTGGGGCTCACGTCATGCTCGCCTCGTGTATGACAGGAAAGACAGAAGCCTATAGGGTGAAGTTGCTTAACAAAAAAAAATGATGGACGTAAGGGAAGACGAGATGGCAGACAGAGGGAAAAGGACGGCGAAATGGGCTGAGTCAGGGGGTCAGACGGAAAGGAGCAGATACTTGATCAAAGTAAATTTCATCTGATAAGTCCATCCATCATGTTGATGATACGTTTAATTTATAGTGACAGCGTGTGGAGGGAAATGAGTTTTCAGTGAGTGAGGCTGTCATGATTGACAATACACATTAAGTCTGATCTATCAGGTTGTAGTGGAAATTAGCCAATGTAGCGAGTAAAACTGCATAACTGGAGATGGAGAGTCCTTGGATAGGATCATTTTAATGTTTCAAGTCTGTTCGTTTGATTATAGTGTGGCTGAGTTTTGATTTTTGGGAATGTGAGTAGAATAACAGCGTCCTGCCAGAGTGGGAACTTGACGCCCGATTACTGTGACGTAAAACATTTACTGCATATGTCCACAGTTTTGGAGGACACATGGGATGAAATGCAACGGGTCGACGGATTGTGTTCCATCTCTTTATCATATCATCTATCATTTACTGATGAGGAAAGTTGAAAAGGTGAGAATAGTTTGGTGGTGTAGCTAATGATTAAAACACACATGGCATCACATAGGTCTTCTTAAACTGCGACACCAGCTCAGGTTTTGTCACGCACTGTCATCTTTTGACTTCACCTGTGAGACTCTGATGACACCACCACGACGCGGGCGGGGGCCGATCGTCGCAGCACGTCCTGCAGGCACTGGACCAGCAGGAAGTGACCCAGATGGCAGACCTGGAAGGTGGACTCCAGGCCGTCCTCCGTCAAGCTCCAGGGTTGCGTGGACACCGCTGCATTGCACACCAATATGTGCACGGGGCTACAGGGATAGAAAAGCAGAAAATTGTTTATTGATTTTGAGTGAAAACAAAGAAGACATGGCTGCATTAAATGGTGATGTTACTACCATATTAGGTGGAGGCAGGAGAGGAGGTAAGGAGAGACGGGGGTACAAAATATAAAGAGGGAATAGTGAGGAGCGAAGGCAGAGAAAGGAAACAGCGTGTCTGATTCCAGACTGAAGCAGACTTAAGAGCTCTGCAGAGGCAGAGCATCAGTAATGCTCATATGATACAGGTTTCCAGTCCAACTCCCCCCCCGGCTCCACAGGTACTGTAGATAGTGAATACAGCTGGCTGGAATCCAAAGGCAACAACACACTGGAAAGCAATCTCAAACTGTTTTAACACACAGGAGTGGTGGAGGTAATGGCTGTTGTTACCGGCTCTGTGTAACTACTCTGAGTAACCAAACCTACCAGCATGTCAACAGGGGAAGAGCGTATTAAATCAAAGATAATACACACACTGTGGAACAATCATGGGATGAAAAAACAACTGGCTTAATGCAAGAAGCAGTAAAAAGCATATGCTTTAGTGCACAAAGACATGCGTCTCCGTCCTTATAGTCTCTGTGTAGGTGACTCCCCGCTCGCCTGCCAGTGAGAGGAGATTACGGGATTGGTCGGGGCAGTAAGAGATCCTTGTCGGTGACAGCGTCGCTCCAGCGAACTCGAAACCACAGTAACACAGCCGAACAATCCAAACACACCCCACCAATTTTTAATTTCTTCCATTAGAATTAATTATGAGGCCGAAGGCAATTTGTGTACCCTGTGTTTAAGACTGCCTACTGGATTAATTAAAAATTGGATGCTGGAAAATTAATGTGTGAATTGTTATGCCTTGCTATAATGAGCCATCCCATGCTATTACATAGGAGTGTACAGTACGATCACCTTCAGGCCTCTGAACACACAAGGTTCATTAAAGAGCACAGACCTAGACACAAGTCAACTGAAGGAACGCCGACCTCAGCGGATTATTAACGGAACACACTTGCAGCAAGATGTATAAATTTGCGGCCCCAAAAATATAATAAGGTGATGAAAAAAAAAATTTAAAGCGTAGGTAGACAAAAATAATGTTAATAAATATAAATGACCTTTTTACTTAAATTTGATGAAACTAGGACGGCGAACCGTCACGGTTGCTATGATGTTGCTTTCTGCCATGAAATGCATCTTACATTAACAAAATATTTGTATTGGAAAATTACACGTCACTCAAAGTAAATCACAAATTTGTCATCAGAAACTCTAATAACCAACTTTTCTGTGGCCGGCGAGCGATTTCCCCCACGCAGCTCGGATGGGCCTCGAGTGAGTCTGCTCGTAATGTAAAAGGCCTGTTAATTCAACTGCCCACCAGTTAGTCCCTCTCTCATAAGTGCAGGACTAATGAATGTCTTTAATAGGCCTATTGCCGCGTACCACAGTCCCTCCGTCCACATTAAGACCTCACACAACACGGTGAGCACTGTGCAATCTCAGCGCCGGTCAAACGAGGGTGTTAACTACCAAACAGGGAGACATCGGTTTATATATTTACTTTAAATAACCCCCATGGGTATGACCCCTGACCTCTGTGATAATGCAGGACAGCAGGAGGAGAATGCGTGTGTGAGCTGGGCTTGGAGTGCAGGTCATTATCACTGCACTTTATTGTCAACAGGGAAACTGGAACTGATAACACCCATATAAGAGACATGTAGCACTCCTCCTGATCCCGATTCAACCACTCAATTATTCAGCATGGCTGCTTACCTGTGCAGCGTGGACAGATAGTCATCAGTGTAACATATTACAGTCACTAAGCGGCGACAAAATGACGTCTTTCTTGTACTTATACGTGTAATGTGTTATATAATTAATACAGGATAAGTGCAGTGAGAAACAATCAGAGTTGGAAACAAATTGCATGTGTTAATTACGGAACGTTCAGCAGAAATTGTATTAGGGGCATTCTGTCATGGCCGGCCTCCATCAATTACATCCCGGTGAAATTGCACCGCATTCAACAATATCAATATCCAGGTAATTTCATTTCATAGGACAGGCAATTAAAGCAGAATCGGGGTCAATGGAACACAAAGCAGCGTGAAAGCCACTGACTAAAGCACTTAAAAGCAAGGGAGTGAGAAACGAGAGAAGAAAAAGGAAAAAGTCTCTGATTACATTTCACCTGTCAATGACACGCTGCGGGAGCGTTGTGTTTACGTGAACCGGCGTGTGTGTTGCTGTTTGTCTGCTGTATGTTTACGCATCTGCACATGAAACCGTCTGTAGGTTTACGTGCATGTATGCACTTGTACACGCGTGTTGTGTGTGCGCGCGCTCGTGTTTGTGTGTGTGTGTGTGTGTTATGCCTGAAGACATACGCGCAGTAATAGAGTCGTGGTAGACTCAGACAGCTGCCCAGTGCCATTCACAGCTCAGAGCTTCCAGCCTCCACTCTGCTCTGTTCGCCTTCTGATGAGAATTAATGTACTCTGACGTCCCATGGGACTCCCCTACTCCCCCCCCAACAGCACAGCTAATGAAGAAATACAACCTTGCCAAAATACTGAGGTGGAGAGAGAGAGCAACTCAGACGGAGAAAGACTGAGTAACGGCATGAGAGGGGAGAACGAGAGAGAAACTCAGGGCAAATAAACAAATTGCAAAGGGGAATATGCAAAAACCAGAAGGGGAATTATGGGGACGGTAGTGTTAAAGTGGGGTCAATACTTCAGTGTGGATGGGAGGATAAGATACGCAAACTATAGGACACATAGCAAGGGGAAGCCACCGTGAGGTTTGGCTGTGACCCAAGACACGTGTCCTGGATGGCCATACCCTGCCCCAGGGCTGCTGTGGGCGATGACTGTCCTGCCTCTCCCCAAGGGGTTCCCCTGACACCAAGACAAACACACACACACACACACACACACACTCCCCTGCCTGGAGACCTGCATGTGGTTGAGCAATATAGATGACAAAATACATGACCCCAAAATAGCAGCGACGCAAACGGCCACAAGACGCAAGACACACGCGGTAAAAGCTGACCACCACAAAATAAGCACAATAAAATCTGTTCAGCCAATGTCAAGCAAATCGACAAAAATACACCCCCGGGGCCTCGTCCATATGGTGTCCATCAGTAACACTGTGGATGTCCTTAAAGCAGGTTGTATGTGGGGAAGAACGGCGATGAATACAGGATTATAAACTGAATACAACAAGTTGAAAATAAATGATTTTGTCGCCTTTTCTTAGTAAGTAGACTGACAGACGTCTCTTGATTGGTTAGTTGCAATGCTACATTTGATTGACAGGTCAGTTTTTATCTCCTTACAAGAAGATTCTAGCTAACGAAAAGGTTGGGGGGGACACGGCTAACACAGAAATGCGACGTTGACCATGTAGCATCCTCTGAGCGTCTAATATGGAGACACACAATCCCTCAAAGACTCATCTGGATGCATTGGACCAGAATCCTAATAATAATACTAATAATAACAGGTCAGCAAAGTGTTACAAGATAAGAACTTTAATACTGTTGCTTATACTCACAGCTTGGTGGCCTTGAAAGCCTCGGCGAACTCCCTGACGCTGCGGAGCGAGGCCAGGTCGCACATCATGGCCTCGACTCTTGCTTTGTGCTGGAATGAAATAAAAAATAAAAGTACAGTTGTTACTGTCATCATCATAGCAAAATAAACAAAAAGAAAAAGAAAGAGCTCAAGTTAAGCTGTGATTGTTGTTGTTATTTTCCTTCTGTAATTTCAATGAAACATGTAAAACCAGTAAAAACAATATAAAGATGATGTGAAAAGTCTTCTGATTGCTGCTGCAGCAAACAATATGCTTTTATTTTGAAAGAAAATCTTTCTCGAGCGCTTGAAATATGGTGCAAAATCTACAACCCTCATTCAGTGTAAAAATAAGCATTTTTTTTTAAACAATACTTCAAAAGACGAACGTAGAAGTAAAACTGTCCAGGGAAACGAGGCGGCTCATTGGCTGATAGTTTCAGCTCTACTTTTCTCCTGCGTGCTCTTCACATGTGTTTGTGTGTGTGCGGCTCATCTTCCACCAGATGCTGGGAGACAGGGTGACGATAGGAGAGGAGCAGAAAAAGATAAATGACTTAAGAAATGAATGCATTGCTGCATTTACACACTGTGGAAGACGAAATATTCATCATCCTCTCCATCCCACTGTAGCATTGTGCTGCAGGCCTCAGCAGAGATACATGCAGGTTGACAGCAGCATGCGTAGGCTCTGTGTCTGTTATAAAACCTGTCAACTTCGACTCTTTACCTGCTTTCCTCGACGTCTTTATCTCTCCCACCTTACTCTACATCTTTATCAGCGGAGGCCCTATCAAGACACAAGCTAGGTTCACTCTCCCCACAACATATGAGCTCTTGAGGGACTTTAGGGTGTGTGTGCAGGAGTGCATGCAGCGTGAACTGAGGTTGGGCAGCATCACGTTCAGACTAATGGTCCATCACACTCATCCCTCATGCTGGAAAGTGGAAAAAAAAGTGTGACACACTCAGAACTCCCAGCCGGGCTCTGGATTCGGTAGCACCGCTAGCATTCCTGATGCTCCCTCTCTACGCTCCCTCCGCCATCCCTGGGGAACACTGTCATCTTATATGAGCGTTCCACCCTCTGTCCTCCACCGCTGCTGCTGCTCCCTAATCTGAGGAAGTCATACGGGGATGTCTTTACGCTGCATGTCAGTCTCCCCACAGCTGAGCGTACATGACACTCGCAGCACGGACGCTCCGCGGAACCGACAGCGCAAAGCAGACGAAGGGTTAAGAGCGCCTGCTGACGTAAATGTGATTGTTCAGGCGTTTTACAGACACCTTAACCGCCCCAGGGTGTATTTATCCATGCAAACACAGACACATGCACGCCCACTCACACACACAACAAATCCAATGTTGTGACTCAAGGGTAAAACCATGCTATCACACCATTATCTATGCCTGAATTATTCTCTTGCTGCCACTATATACCATTATTACAAAGCATTAAAGGGGTGATTATGGCTATTATAGATATGATTATAGGGTACCTGCTTATATGATCTGCACACAGCAGTAATCACAGGTGAGGGGAGACAACTCTTCATCACCCCGAATGGCTTTCACAGTTTACATACCAGGAGATGTACACCAGCGGAGTAAAAAGTAGAAGGTGGAGAGGAAATACCTGGATGAATTGTTCATAAGAAAGTTCATTTTATGAAGAAAGTGTGGGAGATGACTTCCTAACAAGGTCGGAGCAGGCGTCAGCGGGATAATTAAGAGGTCAGTGTAAGGCCTAACTCAACAGGGTAGCCCTCCATGGGTGTATGACCAGCAGAGAAGATGAGAGTAGGTGTCAGCTTGACGAACACAGATCCCCTTCTCTAGAGAAAGGGGGGAAAAGGGAAGCCAGGGATGGAGTAATGGGAGACCAGAGGGAGGATGGAGGGGGGTTGAAGGGGGGCCACTGGAGCAAATCCAGGAGGGAGAAGGTGAGCAGCCTGCTTGCCCTCCCTCCCCCTGCAGATTGAAGTCTTGCGAAGAAAATAAAGTTTATTGCCTGGAAAGAGGGGGGAAAAGCATGTAAAAAGCATTAAAGCGATGGAGGTGAACAATTAGACAGATGGCCAGGTTTTGGAAGGAGAAGACGAGGGTAGAAAAGAGAGAGAGAACGCATGGACGCAATCGTTCAGGGTTTTTATGAGGACCCTGACAACTTCTGGTCTCTTCAAGGGCGAAGGAAAAGTGAGAGGCAGCGAAGCCTCTCTGGTTAACTCCGGCGTAATCGCTGAGTGTGCAGCACCTAAGAGCTCGGCTCGGAGTGACAGATATTACTGCCCCCAGCTACACGCAACCTATCGCTCCGTATAAAGGCAAGGGGGCTAATTATGAGTCCTTTAAAGAAACAGACTAGTAAACAGTCATTGCGGCTAGAAAACCAGAAACAGCGTGTCGCCCTCCGTGACCGCGCACCAACATACAGCAACAAGGTCACGATTATTACATGGACATCAGATCACTCAACCCTCCTCTTCTACTGCCACCACTCACCTTGTCAACACAAAAGAACATCAGAACTTTCACTGGGAGGAGAGGAAGAATGAAGGAGAAGAGAAGGGGATGGATGGATGAAAAAGGGAGTGTCATTGCTTGCTTGAGTTGATTAAGTTGGCCTCTGCAGGGGTTTCTCTCCCCGCGTGTTGCACGTGTGTTGAGGAATGACATGTGGTCTCTGCCGTGGAGGGAACATGGAGTAAGACTGGGGGATGGAAGGGGGAAGAGCACTAATACAATTATAACTGGGGCCATCCAATCCAATAAAATGAAGAGGTATTAGAGAAGGGGGAGCCCCATCCTGTTCAATAAGACACTGGACCACTCTCCCTTAAAACACACACATGTACCCGTACTCTCTCTCCCACGCACACACACGCACACAGAAACACTTAGCTGACCCCTTTAATAGCACAGCAGCCAACCCTAATGGACGCAAGCAAGTGGAACCGCCAAATAATACACTGTCTTAATGCACTAGGCTCAATCTCATCCCCTCTCCCCTTATCCTCCGCAGCCTTCCCCCTCACACTTTAACCCCTGTTTCCATCTCGCGTCGTCTCCTGCTGCCCTCTCAGCTCCTCGGCTACCTTTATAGATCACCAATGCAGGGACGACACTTAAGAAATCAAAAGCACCCCTATATAAACAAAAACACTTACCCTACGGACCCCCGGTTAACACCTCAGGCAAGGAGAAGGATGGTTTAAGACTCGGAAGGGGAGGACAAAAAGATGCTGCGGTGACCAAACGGAAAAAAAATGTAGTTATATTTCTACTTAAAAACGGTTTCTATTCCTCCTTAATTATATAGACTTGTTTTTTGCCAGCAGGTGCAGAGGTGCGGTGTTGTGATGGCGGTGAAAGTGAACGAGCAGGGAAGACACCATGTGAAAAGGGCACCTTATAAAAGCAATTAGAGAAACGACTTTGAGCACCTCTTCCTGCTCTGCAGATCAGAACAGGCCTCGGAGGGAGGAACACAGAGGAGCGCAGATCTCCATGACCTTGTCCGCAACACGCCACACTAAATTGGTCATCAGCTTTTAAGACTGCATTTTATCAAAGATGTATATTTTTAGCAAAAAGAAAAAGAGAAAAGGCAGGAGGGGGGGGGGGGGGGGGGGGGTGGAATCTGT
>CAAKHC010007425.1:0-10066 GCA_901007825.1 Macroramphosus scolopax | reverse complement strand
CGATGGAATCGGTGGTCATATATCATCCTGTCACAATTATGACGTTTGTTCATAAATACCAACCAATCTCTTCTCCACCTGGCTAAGTCACATGCACTTGTGCTCATACACACACACATCATACACCAACAAAGGAATATGGACACACACCACGTGCAGCGGACGCACATGCACACCGCTAATAAAGAAACAGACACACCTGGCTGGGTGCCCTACCGCAGGTCTGAGAACTGACCTCCACGCACGGATACAGAGACCGAATACACACTCTAGCAGCATGCGTGTAACACACAGGTTGGTGCACACGCTCTGAACATTACAAACACACACAAACAAACAAATGCACGCGCGCGCACACACAAACACTGAAATGCACACGCATTGCAATTAATAGGGAGGCAGGTCTCTAGTGAGGAAGAGAAAGTGCCTGTTCAGCACATACAGGCAGAATATGCAATTTCCTCCAGTTAAGTCTGTATTAAATTGATTTCTTCTTTCTCTGACACGGACTGGGTTTTCCCCCCTAATGAAAGCTGGATAATCTACAGGTTTTCCCTTTCCTGAAATCAAGTTACAAATCAAGCAATCGCAGGGGCAGATATGGGAAAGGTGAAGGAAGGACATGGGATGATTTTCCAGATGAGAAACGTGGAGAACGAGGCACATACGTGCTGATACTCTCAACGCAGTCGTCGACGGGCTCCACCCTGTTCCTCACACACACACACAAACACACACACACAGACGGAGTAAAGGCCAGGCCTCGGTTAGGTACTTGCTGACATTTCCGTTCAGCGATTCTACTGTAGGGCCGTGTTAGTAAACACAGCATTAATTAGTGCAATTAATCAAACACATTAATTAGTAAGCACTCCAATCACTTATCACTCACTCAAAGCCGACAAGGAGCCGAGTAACGGACGGAAAGAAACACTGAACATGCTGGGAAAAAGGTCCAGAAGAAAAAGGATAAATCATCACCGAAGACTGTTACTGAAATAAATATTTCACATCCGTTAAATAAGTAGAAGCAGTAATATCAAAATGTACAAATACGCCATTCAGAAAGGAACTTTAGTAAATGTATTAAGAGGAATTAGCAGCAAAAAGTAGTTAAACTATATAAAATATATTAAAGGCAGGCGGAATAGCAGTGATAAGACTTTATGTTGAAGGATTCTTAATACTGATGCATTCATGTGTAAGCAGAATTTTAATGTTATAGCCCAGAGAGGTGGAGCTCATTTTTACTATTTTACTTCCCGCTGCATAATTTAATTTACTGTATAACAAGGTATTATATTTTATATGCCCATTATAGGTTTTCAAAAATCAGCAAAGTAAGTACGAGTAAAAGTTAACAGTAATATTGCAAACAAATATTCAAGTCCGGCATGAAGTGCATTCAAGGTGCCAGAGGAAAGTACTGCTGCAGAATTATTATTGATTTGTGTGAATTGGAAACATTATGCAAATATACAAACAAAATATTTAATGGATTTTTTAATTTAAGAGGATGAAAGCTGAAATTGCAATTTAAAATATGGGAGTATAATTGTAACATTTTACTTTATATTATTATTTACATATCAATTAAAAATAGACCCAATCTCTTATAAACTCAAATTTGAGAAGAACTTAGGAAGGTCAAATATTTTATATATGCAAAATGTTTTAGAGTGTGTTACGTGCACAGAAGGTTACATGCATTGCACACAAAAATAAAGGGGCGAGTATAATTTTGACGGCAGCGTGAGTTGTGTAATCAAGCCAACCTTTCAGAGGACAGACAGGTCAGAGGAAGAGAGAGATGGAGAGTGAGGAAAAGACTGAGACAAAGACAAAAAGAAAGGCTGAAAGAGGGTAAGAGAGGGAGGGAGACGGAGATGGGAAATGAAAAGGACAGGGCGGTCATCATAATTGCAGAGTTTGCTTTTCGGATGCAGACAGACCAGGGCCATGGGGCCTCGGGCAAATATCAGATTCCACACAAACACAGCCGCACATACAAACCTCCACGTGCAACCATATACACAGACAAGCGCAAACAATATTCCACAGACAGCCTACGTAAGTGATTTTTCATTAAGGGAAAGGACAACTGATATGGTTTCTGGGAGTGTTTTGTGTGCATTAGCGTTCTATAAGGAGAAAGATTGGGAAGGCAAAATACTGTGTGTGTTGAACAATGTTCATTTTTCCATGCACACTCTCTGTCGGTGTATTTTTGCACGTGTGTGTGTGAGGTTTTAAAATGTTGGACCCTGCAGACTTTGGTTTAGGGTTGTGATGGTTAAGGTGGCCTGGGATTAGATTCTAGTCAATGACAGGTCCCCACTAGTACTGTAAAACAAGGCTGTGTGTGTCTCCGTTTCTGCCTCCACCACACTCTCCCCTCCGTCGTCCAGCACCGGGCCTGATCAGATTTACATTAAAAAGTGATGGAGATTTAAATAATGTGTCTATGTTCTCAGAAAGACATCAAGAGATTTTCATCTTCCTCACCCCCTTCCTCCCCGTCTCATCCTCTCCATTTCCTCACCCTCTCCTGCACCTATCTACCCCCCTGATCTAGCCCACCCCATCTCCGCCAGATTCGCAGACAGTGCACATTTTCCAGCATGTCTTCAGTGTAACAGATACTCTTAACAACCAGGATTTTAATGCAATCCATATTGCTCCCTAATATTTCAGATCTCAGAATAAGCACTGGCAATTACTTATTTACACCCGGCTTATTTTGCAATCCTGCACAGGGACTTTAGCGTCCGGGCGAACGGCACACGCAGACTTAGATGCTGATTATGTTGTGTTATGTTAGATAACAATAAAGTTAGAGGAAAACTCCCGTGCATTTACATTGTGGTGCGTATTAAACTTTCTACTTTGGACTGTCAGCAATAAAGCTCAACTCTCTCAAGTGCAAACGAATGTGTTTCTTTTCAAGTGCGGCAGTAATGTGATTGCTTTATCTAAACCTGCTAGTTTTACACTGTTTAATTTCTACTGAAACACTTGTGCCTGGTATCATCTCGGTATCTGGAGGGCAGGTAGATTACAGAACACACTCACACTACTGCATTTACATATATGTACACTCTTGTATTGAACACACACGGATGATGAATTCACCGCCTGTGATTTAGTTCGCCCTCTTTGTATCCGCTTTGAATAAACAGAGCATAATAAAGATTCTGGCAATTAAAAAACATGGAGGCCTTTGATGTGAGTAAGTGTGTTAAAGGCCTTTTGATGAGGGAATGTTTTACAATCCGCGGGGTCTGCTATGCACTTTCATTAAAACCTCTTTTGTTTGGGAATATTATAAACTGCTTACCATTTTCCATTGTAACAATAGTTTAGCCTGGAAATGGAAGAGTTTGTGCCTTAATTCATCTTCGTCTGTGGTACAAAATCACTCAGTTGTGATTAAGTTCAAGGACCCAGGATGAAATATTTAAAAAATTGGGAATAAAAGCTTGAGGTTGGTCGGATATGTGACAAACATTGTGACAATGGACACGTTCAAAATCAACATATTCATTAGCTGCAATAAGGATATTTGATTTTGCATTCTGTTACATAGATTTGAATATTGGCATTCTCGTCATGCATCTTCAGCCCCTTGTCACCTGTTAATGGTCTGAAAAACTCTCAACATAATAAAGGCATCATGTGACCCCGGCAAAGGTCAAGGGTCAGTCGGCAACGGATTGTCAACGGCGCGCCGGTCTGACAGAAAATAAATGACGCCTTGTAAACGAATTGAATTATTGCTTTAATTCATGCAGTGTGATTCAATTTTCGGGGAAGAGGAGTCCTTCACAAGGGAGCGGAGGAGCGAAAGGAATGACTGCGAAGAAGAGGGAGTGGCTGCACGCCTGCACGTGGACGCACACCTTCTCCTCCATCGCTCCATCCTGCGGTGCCTCTCGCTCCACCGAAGAGGGGTAACTACATTTCTGATCATCCTGATCATCTCACAAGACTGTTTACTGCTTGACGTAGACGGTGAGTCTTCCTATTGTCTCTCCGCTAAATGTAATATGGTTGCGTTCAATCGAGTTATGCCGGGCCACCAGGCTGACTCCTGGTCCTTTCGGGGACTGAGGGGAAGACGGACCCGAACTGCATAAACAGACAACGATTCCTCTGTTGCATTCTTTAGAGAACTGAGAAAGGAAATAGAAATGTGCATTGTAGATCAAATAGACATGCTGATGTCAATTAGGCAGCAGCTGAGGATGATTAAATTTGAAGAAATCTTCCAAGAAGTCTGTGTAAGCTTGTTGTAATGGGCAAATGGGAGAGCCAAATTTCTTATGGTACACCCTGTGAACCTGAAAGACCCTGAATGAAGTTTGGCCTGCAACTAAAGCTCCATTAGGTCTCTCCTCAGTTTGCGCCTTAATTCCATCAGAGTAATCCCACATTATTGCCCTCTAACAGTACCCTAAACGGAGAATAAAAAGTTTGCTCCCCTCCAGCAGTGTATTACCAGGAAACAACAGGCCCTCTCCTCATTAAGTTATAGATATAAATGCTCCAAAGCATGAAATTACCCCCGAGCCTCCCTCTCCAAATAACCTGGTTTGCAAACAAATGATCCGAGCACAAGCAGTAAAAGGCAGATTATTAAAATAATAGGAGGGATTTAAATTTGCATCCACAGAACAATTCAGCAACGGACTTTGCAATTACTCCTCCCCCTCCTCTTCCCCTCTTCCTTCCACCTTTTCTACTCTCAAGTCGAGCACCTCGCGGTTTATAATGTCCATCTGTTCTTTCTAAGGAACAGAAGCAGAGTTGGGCATGTTTGTGAGGTTGGTCAAACACACCACCGAACTGTGTTTGATATTATTGTTAATCAAAAGGAACTGAATTGGCATATTCATACTTTTCTTTCCTCTTTGCCTCTCACCCTAAAACACCTTCTCTCTCTTCCCATCTTCCACTATGATAAATCTCTGACTTTATTCCAAGACGATAACAGTCCCTCCTCCTATGCTGCAGTAAATGGGAAGCGATGAGAGAGTGAGGTGAGCAGGAACGGACGAGGCAAAGGGTGCTCAGGTCTGTATTACCTCTGAGTTATGGCCGCCATTTGCATCTCAATCAGCCTCTTTGGAGAGCCCCGTGTCTTGGCAACCCCCCCATCGCGCCGCAGCCACCCTGGGTAATCAGGGAGATTTAGTGGGACTGGCAGCCTACTGTGGGCACCCCCTGGCTGGGGCAGGCAGCTCATTCTCAGCCCCTGGTCTCACTAAGGGCCCTCTGGGCCACATCCAAACACAGGAGAATGGCAGCACTTAACAAGACAAGGTGGAGCGAAATAGACGAGCAGCAGGATCATACCATGAAGCACAGACAAAACAAAGCACCCGAGTGATTGTAATAGATGCTCCTGCGTAGATGTCTGCATAGTGTTCCGCACCGCTGCCTCATTAAATCAGGAGGAGAAAAAAAAGGCAAACAAACTTGAACTTGTGACCTAAGGTGAGAACATTTTATCTCATAGTTGATGATGGCACTGACACCATCCCACTCCTGACCAACAGAAGAGACAAGCGCTCTCTAATATGTAATGGGTGTGTTTACACACACGCACACACATGCACGCACGCACAGCTACATGGTGTGATTTGCAGATAGCGAATGATCCACTTGAGAGTTGCCTCTCTAGTTAGCACAGTCTCACGGCTGAACCCTGCTAAAGCATTATTACCTCCACTCAGCCCTATTGATATTGTGACTCCGGCGTGTGTTCACCTCCTTGTTACTGCCCGGGACCCCAGCGCAGCATCCTATCTGACTGTGTGCATGGCATGTACGTGTGTACGTCTGTTTGTGTGTATGTATCCCAGCCCTCTAGGGTGGTGAGCAGTCACTGAGCACAGCAGAAGACAAGAGGCTGTGGAGGCTAATAGAGAAACACTCGGCACACCAGAGGCCTAATCAACTGCGAAGGACACATACCCATAGGTCCAAACCTCTCTCTAACACAAACGCACTCTGGCCTTTCTTTTTTCCCCTCTAATCTCACTGATACTCTTAACTCCACACCAGCTGCACCGATGCCACACTGCACAAATACTTTGGAAAGCGAAGCTTGGAGGAAAAACAACGACGGAAAAAAAGAAGACTGGAAACCGAACTTCATCTGCACGCACAGATGGTCCAGGTGAGCAGAGGAAGAGACTAAACAAAGGAGAGCTGGAGGGGAGTGAAAATGCAGAGACTCCGAAACCGAGATTGTGTTATCAGAATCAAATATTGGTGGGGAAAAAACTGGGTAGTGGGCAACATTAATCAAAGTGCTCACCTAGTGGGCAGCCATATGGCAGATCAGCACGCCAACAGAGCAAACTTGCTGATCTTCAGTAACGGGGTGCAATTAATTCCACTGGCTGCATTCATCTCTCCCTCACACACTGAAGGAAGGGAGTTGGAAAAGACGGTAGAAGAACAGAGGAGGGTTTGTTATGACTCTTTACTCCTCCTCCTCCTCCTCAACTCCTTCCTTCTCTCTCCCTCTCGAAGCAGAGGAATCAACCCAGGTGATGAATGAGGTGGACAGAAGGGCCTCAGGTAGCTCCTGTGGCGGTGGTGTGGGGGGGTGGGACAAGAAAAAGTGAAGAAATTAGGGAACAGAGGGAAGGAGACAGCGTGATCAGGGGGATTAGTTTATTCTAAGGAAGTTTTCACACCTGGTTGGTTCTAGTCCCAAATCAGTTGGTACATTTTTTGGTGTTTTCCCGTAGTTCAGTTGTGTCCTCTGCTGATTGTTTAGTTCGTCTGGGGTTGTAAAATCAACACCTCAATGCAATCAGCCAAAAGAGTTTGTCATTGTGGTGTTTTATTGTTCTGTTTTTCAGTAGAAGAATTAAAGAACCAGCTGAATTTGTTTTGAAAAGCTTGTGACTTCTCTGTGTTTTAATATGCAACAATACGGAATGGTTCCATTAAAGGATCATTTCGGTATTTTCAACCTGGGCTCTATTTCCCCGGGTAAAGGGGTTGAATGGACTCATGGGCACCAAAGTGGTTGTAATTGGTGCGGCGTTCAGCAGGAACAATATAGTGATAATCACAAATTGGCTGCAATCTAACTGACGGGGCAACCGTGCATGAAATAGAATAAAAAGGGTTTATTTTACCCACTGACAGGCTCTGATTGTTACCATCAGTGTCTGATGACATCACAGAGAGAAACCTCTTGTTCTCTGTTGTAACGTCTCTTCAGTAGTGTTTGATGTGGATGACAAGCGGAGCAGGACGGCGTACAGAAGACGGGGCACGAACAAGTCTCCGCTGGGTCTTATCACATGCTCATCTCCATTAGCTGCAACCTACTAAAACTGACTCCTGCAGATGAGTTGTGGATGTGGATCCCACCAGCGCTCTAATCAATCTCATCCATACAAATATACTGCATCCGCTACCTCATGTCCATATCTGTGTGCAGCTCCTCCCATAGGCCCAGTCACCATACCACCCATACCAATATCATAATTGACTGGGAAACCTTCATTAGGGCAGCGATGCCTCTTCACCCCCCTAATCAGGGTATTTGCCCTGTGCGCAATGGGATGCTGTTTTATGGCTCAAATGGGGGTCTGTAAATGAGTAAGTATACATGTCTCCATCTCCTGTCTAGCCAGGGCGGCAGTTCCCATATTTGCCCCCTATTATAATCAGGAGGCTTTTTTTAATGAGCTGTATTCATCTTGGTCATGCGTCAAAACACCATGTAGACATACAATAACAGAATAAATGAGAAGACACACAGAATTAATTACACAACCGAAACACACTGAAGCCCTCGCCGAACATTACCCACCTTTTTAAATGTGAGGAGACAAATTTCAAGTCAGTAGAGATATGTAGATGTCTTTATCTTACAATGGGCTGGGACCACTGACCTCCGTGCAACATGTGTTTGCACCAGTGTGATGACGGCTGAATCATTGCGGTGTCACAGTAAACTCTGTTAGTGTTCACACACTCTCGCCGCTTCTTCACATTCTGCTCCCGGCCCCATTATTCTTCTCAATTCCCCCCTCTACACCTCTGATCCCTGGCTGTCCTGTCTTTCCTTCTCTCTATCATCCCCTCTTCACTCCCAGGCCTCGTTGACATTTACCTGGAGCACTCACGTTTTCCCATGGTTCTCCATGTTGCTCTCCACATGTCAGAGCAGGAGGCTTTATGGTCCACATCCATCAGTGTCACATGCCAGGATTTATGGGAGATGGAGTCCAAACCTGATCGCTCTGAATCAGTCTTGCTAAAGCCGACCCCTGGGCTGCTGTGGGACGTAATGGATGAGCATCCTTGTCCCCCCCCACCCCCGGCATCACCTCACCCCTCTCTCTTCTCACTCAGACCCTCCCGCTCCTCCCCTTATCTCTCAGGATCTTTCCTCCCTCTTCTCATCAGTCCAGTTCTCCTTCATCGCCATAGCTGGCTCATCGTGGTCATTCATTCACAAGTAATGAAGATTTGGTTACCAAAATTAATGAGGCAGACTCACCGAAGTGCACGTGTTCCAACAGAAACTCACACGGACGTAAACTCATCATTCACCGCCGTGTGTACAGTTTCCTTTGGGCTAATTTATCATGACACTGTATTAATGGGCAGCGGTGCCCTTCAGAGGGGAGATGAGAGGCACCAATTAACTCCGTTTTCCGTTCACTGCCGCAGACGGACTTGTGTGACAACGAACGGTCTGTCAAATTACTAGCTGCTCTTTGCGTTGTAAGAAAGAGAAAAGAGCAGAAGCCATCCAGATAATCAAGAGACCAAACACCCCCAATGTTATCGCTCCACTTAGTATCTTTTATTTAGTTTTTTGAATCGGTCCTTGTTTTCTGAGAGGATCCGATCTGGTGAAGGTGTTGTTGCTGAAAAGACTTTTTTTTTGGACTGTGAACTTACTCAGAAAACTAAATAGTGGATCATGAGAGTGATCCAGTTCATTTTATGCTGTGTGAGCTGAACTTAGATCTTGTGGAGGTGTAAACTTGCAAAACACTGATTGGCGAACATTCACTTGCTAACACAGCTCTTAAAAGTTAACTGTCCAATATAAAGTAATCCAATCCATTAGGCCCTTGTAAAGAGGAAGAAGCTCGCCAACGTTTGAGTCGGTATATTTCAGCCCACAGCAGAATTAATCAGCTGATCCCCGTCGTCGAAAGGAAGTTCTGTGACTGAGGGAGTTGGAGGTTAAAGTTCAAACTGTGTTCACTGGTTTACAGTACATTTTATAAACACTTTCATATATTTTTTACCCAATCTGGCCTCTATATATAGCTGGTAATCTAAAGGTTGTGCAGTAAATACACAAACACACACACAAGCACTCATTTCTCAATTGGACGACGTGAACTATTATTGCCCTGCGGCCCCCAAACAGGTCCGCACCCTAATAAAGGCTATGAAAGAAAAAAAAAAGTGAAGCTGCGCCGACACCTTTGAGCCTCCCTCAGCAAACACACACAAGCGCAAACACACACGGCCGAGGCCCGGTCACAGGTCAGGAGAGCCTGTAGCTCTCAGTGGTCCAGGGGAGCGGCGCCGCTTGAACCTGTAATATGCTCCTCTCTCCCCTGGTGCCACTTGTTGGGGTTTTACTGTCGGGGAAATTACACCTGTTCTCCAGACCGAAACTGGGGATTAAAACACACACACACACACGTCAACAAAGCGATAGTGTACAGGTGAACAAAAGACTCCTGAAAGATGGCAGCTGTATCACAGATACAGTAAGTAGGTGTGAATGTTGTTGTGGCGTGTAAAATGCTAACATTTTAAAAGAATGCAAAAACCGGATAGTAATAACGGATCAAACACCCGGCTCTCTGTCCACTGTCCCCACCGGCGAGCCGGCTAAGTGGATGAAAAGAATAGATAATATGACCTGGCACAGTGTGAAAATAGAGTAACACACTGATTTATTCATCACATGGACACAAGATCAATCCCATGTTACACAGTAGTGCAGGATTCGGATTACGCCGCTAACGGAGCCGCACTCGGCCGTTTTCATCAACAAAAAATG
>CAAKHC010007424.1:35757-61634 GCA_901007825.1 Macroramphosus scolopax | reverse complement strand
ACTCACTGTGTGCTCTGGTCTAGATATGTGATGACTCTGTCAGCCTCCTCCTCCAAGCGTTTGTTGACATGATGGAGATATTCTGGCACCTGAAAAATTAGGAAAAAGCAGTGATATTGACATTCACACCAAGTACTTTTCATTCAAGTATTAACTAAATGAAGGACAAGATAGAATTCATCAACTAACCAACATTTAATTTTCTATTAATAACAGCATTTGTCCATCTGAAATCAACTAGCTGTTGTAGTGAACATTACAAAACCCAGCTTACAAACAGCTTACATAAAGTTTATTTTTGGAAATCCTTTAACTCAATCAAATACTGCAAACAAATGTTTTACAACCTGAGGGTAAGAATGACAGTGGGTGGTGCTATACAGTATGTATGAATCAAGTAAAACATTTTCCAAATTCAAAAGTGTATTCTGATCCTCTGCATCTGTAGATGGTGGAAACATTGACTGGGTGTTTCATCTCTTCTGTGATGGATTCATGTTCTTGTGTGGCTGTGGTATGAAGACTAACCCTGATGTAGCAATTCATGTTTCAAATGCCTAAGATATCAGGTGGAACCATGTGGCATATACATGTGGCATATACATGTGGCATATACATGTGGCGTATACGTTTCCAATTATTGATGAGAATTTGAAAGAGAAAGCAGTAAAGAACATAGAGTGTGAAGGTCGGATAAATCACCTCTCTCTCCTGCATCAGCCTCTGTCCCTCTGCAGCGTACAATCGATTGGTTTCCTCCAAAAACCGCTGCTCAAAGGAGTCTTGATAAATCTGTCAGGGCCGGAGAGAAGACTGGTTTCATTAAAGCCATTTATCTACAGGGATCTGGCAGCTCATCACAACCTGTGCAGATGGTGATCACAAACAAAACAGCTGCCAAAACCACAACCTTTCTTCAGTACGAGATGAAATAGAGCAAATTCAAGAGATCCTGGCTATAAAATAAAGATGTACAGATGACAACTACATGTGGATCATTGATAAAACAAAATTAAAACGGCACACATTCAGTTACCTGCAGGTCAGAGAGCATGCTCAACAGACTCCTGAGCAGACTGCGGTCGATGGCCTCTCCATTTCTCTCCCTCTCAATAAGCAGCAAAATCCCATCGATGGTTTTACTCTGGACCTTCAAGTCACTGATGATGTAGAACCTGAACAGCTCCAAGCCCATGTCCCTGCAGACCAGAGCAGCTTGTTAACCTCCAACTTTCAAATATGTTTATGTTTGTAGAAGACGAACTTCAGAGATCACTCACCAGATGGATGGCAGCATTGAATTTTGTAAAACATAGGTGCGGTCCAAAAATAAAAATATACTCCTAATCATGATCTGTGAAACAATGACAAACATTAAAAATGAGTAAAAAAATGATTGTTTTTTTAGCCACCTTTTTGTATTAATTAAAGTAAAGAGGCAGTACATCAAATTTATACATGATCAGTTAAGTGCTTCTTTCAACCAATGAAACTCTCTGAAGTCTAAGACCATTAAATTTATCTCAGATTGATTTAGAGACAGCAGATCTTTGGCAGAAAGCCTTACAAACCAAGTGTATGACGTCTAAAAGAAACGGGCCTACCAGACTGGATGGTTCTAATATCAGACCTTAAAGACATGCATAGTGGGTGGTATAGGAGCAAGCGGTTGTGTAGCTTGAGTCATACTAGGAACTAAAAGTCTCTGCCCATTTATCTTCAGCTTCAAACTTCAGTTTGTGCCTCACACAACATAAAGGTCACAAAGAAAGAAGCTATTTCAACACAAGTGATAAATCCAGTCTACCTCTAATGTAAATTTGATTTAATAGAACAGTGCATGCAAAGTGATATCATGTTGTCAGGGTTATGAAACCCTCCCCTTGACTTGTTGAGGTTGTGGAGCGTACCATTTGTCTGCAGTGGTCCTGCCAGCACTTGTCAATTTTCTTTAGGAAAAGCACACTGTCCAGGGCATCCGTGAGAACAACGTTAAGGCAAAAGTACTACAATATGAATATACTTGACTTAATGATGCTGCATAATTCACACTAAATAGCGAGTAAGATTCAATTGTGAAGAAATAAACATTGTAAAGGATATTCTCTGAATTGATCAATCTGTGCCTTGATGTGGTCTTCACACACGGCCCTCAGCTGTTTGTAAAGCTTGGCAGATATCTTATGGGAGCACAGGTTCTCAACAGCCTGAGAGGGGAAAGAAGTGTCAGAAAAGGGGATGAACATACTAACAGAGGTGCAGAGATCCACGACACCGCAGCGAACCATCGTCTGATGTGATACCTGGTAGAGCTCCTCTAGATTGTACTTGATTGAAGTGCTGTTCTGTATGGCCTCAACTGCTTCCTTCAGCTTCTGCCAGGTCTCCTGTGTGTAGTTCTCTGGCAACTTGGGCTTGTCTGTGCGCAAGACAAAACACAAAATGCTCTGACAACACTGTCAACTTCAGCAGACTGGTGACAGTGTGTCACTAGTCCAAGTGGCAGCAGTGCTATTTAGAGCACTGATTCTATTAAAAGTATCGTTAACATTTTCAAAATTCAGATATTTGTGCGTTGCATTGTGTCTTCAGAAATGATATTTCCTGGGATGTTGGGGAATGTCATATCATGATATGACCTGGACTGGACAATATGATTGAAATCATTATCAATATTTCCCCACAATTGGCAAATGTTTGCCAAATCACATGTAAACTCATCCAACTGATGTACCAAGCCCTAACAGAATGACAATATTATTGCTGCTTCTTGCTCTATGTTGAAAGAAACGTATGATAACGTAAAATAATTATGCTTGAATTTCATAAATCGGATACATTTGTAGACAGGCAACCGCACGGCGCTGGCTGAAAGAATCAGTAGCCTATAAAATCATAACTACATTTAGCATAGTGCTAATCAACTGATACTAATGTTTGTAAACTAGCCATACATCCAACCAGTGACCAACAATAACAGACTATCAGACTTTCTGGGGAAAAAGTTCATCCAATGAGTTGGTGTATAACTTTAGACAGCCCCCACCCCCCCCACCCATGATGTTGACTCCTTAGCTACGGCCCTGGTTCCTAGTAACTGGTGTTCAGGACTGGTTATTCAACTATTTCATTTATCCCTTTCATGTTTTACAACAACGAATACTCTTCCATAAAAGTTACAAAACAAAGAAACCTGTTCTGAAAATGAAACATGGTCTAGTACTTTGTCAGCACATGAAATTAACTTATGTATGCTTATCAGGGATTGTTTGGGAGCTTCGATCCCAGTGACCCCCGGTGGATCTGCTACCTTTGAAGTTCTTGATGACTAGTTTCTTGGCAGCACCGGGTTTACTGTTGGAGAAGGTCCCGGAGCCTGCATTTTTCGTCAGTCCGTTTGCATGGTGCCCCACGCCACCGGACAGGAACACGGCTTTGCTTTTGTTATTAGAGCACGACGCAGCGGCAGCGGCAGCTTCCTCAGCCATTTTCACATCCAGTCCAATGAAATCCACTGAATCCTCGAACCGCAACTTCTTCTGAATGTGCACCGGGGTGGGAGAGCAGGAGGGGGAGGAGGAATTCAGGGACTTAGGAGGCGAAGAAGAGATCGTGTCGGTGTTGTCTTCCCTCTCTGAGCCGTTTATTTTCCTCTTCTTCGGAGATGTGATGTTACCGCTGTCGTTTTTGACATCAGTAGCCGTTGGTCTTGCCTCCTGGGTTGGCGGTGGTGGGGGATTAGGGGAAGATAAACCTGTTGGAAACATGAAAAAACGGGAATACTAATTCTTAACAGCCAGTCTTCTGTTCCGAAACTTCCAGGCTAGCCGGAGGATGAGCTCTGCTTACGAGAGCGTTAGTCTAACGTTACCCTAACACGAGGAGCTTTCACCCTGGTTTTTCACCAATAAAAAAAGACAATAAATTGAAAACTAAACAGCTCTACTTGAACCGAGCCTTGTCTCTTTCTTGTTATTGCTGGCATAAGAAGAAAGATGGTTGGCTATTGCTTCCTCTTTTCGCCTCGCTCGTCTAACCGCGTTGTGGAGTCTTCCAGGGAGAGCGGTTAAGTTAAGCAGCCGTAAAAGACAATTATTTACGGAGGAAATTAAGTTGGACAGAAAAATAGCCTCAAATGATACTAAAACGTCCGTTGGTAAACACGGTGGAAATTCGCTCATGAAACTAGTCGATGACCCCACCGGAAGTACTTTGTACAAAAGTACTTTTTGCACAAGCGCGTTTTTTTTTGTCAGACTATATGCTGTTAACAGTGTCCACCTCAGGATGGCGCCAGTTAGACACGTATTACCTCCGCCAAGGAGGTTATGTTTTTGTCGGCGTCTGTCCGTTAACAGGTTTACGCAAAAACTACCCAGCCGATTTTCACCGAATTTGTTGAAGGGTTTTAATATGGGCCAAGGGAAAACTGATTAGATTTTGGGTCGGATCCATTTGAAAAAGCGAAAAACAACATTTTTTTACATTGAACTTGGTGAAGGTTTGCACTCAGTACATTTCTAGCTTTAGTTTTAGTTTTAAACACATTTCTTTTTAACATGCCTTTTATGATCAATACATATTGGTTGCAGAGTTTTTCATTTTGTTGCTGTTTCATAATATATAATTTTGCCGGGTGAAGGATTAAATAAATATGACTGTTGATTTACCAAAAATTAGGTATAATAGTTCCCATTCTAAAATAAGCTTGCTATGAAAAGAGTTTCTACTTTTCAAATTTACAAATAATAGTTGTTTTTAATTCAGTTGTATCACTTTCAGGACATATTGATACATCAGACTTTTTACAGTTTTTTTTCTATTTCAGTATACAGCACATACATTATTAGGGGATAAGTGAGCATTACATAGTACTGTACTGTGTGTATTTGTATATGTGGCAACGTTTTTGTTTGTTGATTGTAAATTTGAAATATGAAGACCTAAAACTAGAAAAATGCGTGATTTGTGATAAAAACTGAATTACAACAATGTGAAAGAGGTGGCATATTAGATAGGCCTACTGAAAACAATTTATAATGTAGAAAAAGTACTTTCGAGCGTACATTCCCCCTGTTTTCTCTTCTTGCCATTTCCCCACCACAAAAAAATCATATTCACAAAGATAGAAGTCAAATTTCCAGTTATTTTTTTCAGAATTAGTACCAAATTATTCAAAGCTACTATTGTAACGCATGTCATTTAGCAGACATTTGTTTGTGAAAGATACATATCGATGTCATTCATGGTTTTATGAACCTAAATTACTCTAGGACAGAGGATGTTAGACGTCCACTTATGACCGGAGAGTGAGGAACACACTCATAATGGAATTGGACCAGACCTGCCGTGAATGATACAACTGTCGTAAAATGACGTAGCTATCTCTCACACCACTGGCCTGTCGTTGTTTAACAGGCGTGGAAGTGCTAAGAATTACTTGATACATTTATTGTATTTTGTTTCTTACTTGCGTTTACTAGACCCGATCTGGTGCAGCAAGTGTGGACACGCTCTGACTCGATTAAGGAAGGCAGCAACGGTGACCAACGAGGATGTTTAAAAAGTATGTAGCTAATTATTTCCATGGTTTTGCTAAAGCTAACGCATTAGCAGTCGTGTTTCCAAGTTTGTTCCTGTTTAATGTAGGACACAAGCAGACTTTAATATTCCGTTGTTACAATATATCATCGTTGCTCCTTCCACTACAGATATTATTGTCTTATATGAATCGGTCTTGAAAAGTCAAAATGTGAGTGCTGTTATCTGAACATGAGTCATTCTGGCCGGATTTTACAAAACAATATTGTCTTGAGACAAATGAGAACATGTTTTTAAGAATATTTTTCTTCATGAATTTTACTCATTCATTTGAATTTATTAACACTACTCTAAGACGTTATCTTTATGCCATGCTGTCAAAACCATATCTCCTTTCTTCCTGAATGAGATCTTACTCGTATATCTTAATTACACTATAATATATTTAAACAGGAATTGCTGGAAATGTATATATTTAGATGCATAATTTAAGTCACATATATATGTATTAGTATTTATGTTTTTCCAATCAAAAGGATTTCTGTGTTTTCTCTGCAGATTTGATGAGAAGGAAAACGTTTCTAACTGTATCCAGTTGAAAACATCAGTGATCAAAGGGATAAAAAATCAGCTGCTGGAACAGTTTCCTGAGATCGAAACATGGCTCAATCACATTATGCCAAAAAAGGACCCTGTCAAGATTGTGAGATGGTACGATTTGTCTCATCTCATTTCTGCCCGATGAATTTTCTTAGTTAATGTGAATGCTGCAGCATTCACATTATTGTTTTCCTAATTCTAATGTTATTCTTCCCGCAGCCACGAACACATTGAAATCTTGACAGTGAATGGAGAGCTGCTCTTCTTCAGACAGAGAGAAGGGACCTTCTACCCAACCCTTAGACTGCTGCATAAATGTAAGATTTCCCTGTGAGGTGATGGTCGATTGTAGTATTGCATCACATACAGATAACATTTTCTCTTCTTAGATCCTTTCATTCTTCCACATCAGCAAGTAGACAAAGGGGCCATTAAATTTGTCTTAAGTGGAGCCAACATCATGTGTCCTGGACTGACCTCACCAGGCGCTAAACTTTACCCGGCGGAATCTGACACAGTAGTTGTATCCTCTTTGTATACATGATGCTATACATGAAACTGTATGGATTTCACCTCCTATGGAATCATTTGTGAGATAATTATGTGCCAAAAATGTTTAACCAAATTTGCAATATTAATGTCAAATTCCACTGTTGAATCTTTATGTACATCTTTGTCATTTTACCTCTGAGTTTATTCTTAACAAGTGAACGCAGGCTATAATGGCAGAGGGGAAACAACACGCGCTTTGTGTTGGCGTCATGAAGATGTCTGCAGAAAGCATGTAAGGTTAATGTAGTTTGAATAGGAAGAATTTTGACTGAGACGCTGCATTAAATGATTGATCTTAATTTGGCTTTGTTTTATTCACAGAGGAAAAGTCAACAAGGGAATTGGAATTGAGAACGTTCACTATCTGAATGATGGATTGTGGCACATGAAGACGTATAAATGATAAATCACCTGCATCACACGCCCCTCCCTCTTTCCCTCCCAGTGAGTGTGGCGCTCTTGTCAGCGAGGCTTGAGCTGCCGGTCATCTGTTTATACCTACGGACTTAGCTGTGTAATCTGCCGGAGACTTGGAATCAATCGCAATTATGCACAAATAAAAGATCTTCCTTTAACCCCTAATATCAGACATTGTGTGGTTTTTGTATTATTAACGACGAGACATTGACACATAAGCTCTGCTTTGTTAGCACATTGTTGTGGTCCTAGTGATGTTACACTTAAGGTCAAGATATTGTCAGCTAAACTTTACTACTACATGGTAAAGATAAACATTGTACCTGGTATGTTGAAAGTTTACCTGAGCAATACAGGATGTGAGTGTGTGCACAAAAGACCTAAGGGAGTGGCAGAGCGGCTGAGGAGTTTGTTATCCTGCTTGATCTTTGATGGAGTTACAGCATATGCTGTCAGGTAAAAACATCTGCAATGATGGTGTCAAAATTATAGCTTCACCTAGCTAATGTCAGTGTCTAACCAAATGGTCCGTTTGTACAATTTTGTATAGGATGAAATCTGAATTTCAGTAGTTAATTCCTGAAGATTTTTATATACATAGCATGGTTATAATGTATTAAAGGCATCAATGAGAAGAGCAACTTCCTTATTGTCTTATGTGGCAGCAAGATTATTTTAGTGTATCTGTGAAGATATCTCAGCAGTGAGCAGTCGAACAACTAACCGGTCCTGTAATCCAAAGAATGAAGAAGAAAAACACAGTTGATCAATGTTTCCTCATGGAAACAATGGTCACGGTAAGTTGTATTATAACCAGTTTGCCCTGTCAGTTGTGTGTTAAGGCCGGTTTAACTACACATTTTCTCCAATATGTTTTCGGTGTCTGTGTGGCAATAGAGTAGCTGTCTAGTAGTCAGAAGGTTATGGGTTAGATCCCCACCTCCTCTATCTACCTTATCAAATTGTCCTTGAGAGCAAGACACCCAGCCCTTGGCCTCTGCCATTAGTGTGTGAATGTGTCTTTTTTGTGTTCTTGTCACTGACAGGTGCAAAACACTTTTGCATGTTATCAAGAGAGGGTAATTGAGAGCCAAAAAAGCAATAAATCTGATGGAACACTTGTTTTATGAATTTCTTTATTGTCTCCTTTTTTCCCCAAAAGGAATTATTTGCTGTGTTGGATACCTGCAGCCCAGTTGCATTTAAAATGTCAGTTTCAGTGATTCTAAATGGATAATTGGTCCCAAAGAAGAAACATGAACTTTCCACTTAAGTTCACAGTCTTGTGTGTGCAAAAAATAAAGCTTACTCTCAAGTGAGCTTCAAAGAATATCAGATGAGAAGGCCATTTCTTCATATGCGGAGATAACCAAAAAAACAGGAGGGAAAAGAAATCCTGAAAGATTGATGTCGGACTCAAACTTGGTATTTGGTTGTCAGATCCTGTCATTGATGGTCAAGCACTTTGACGAGATAAATAATGTCAGAAACCTTATTCAAAAAGAAGTGTCACTTAACTATTGGGACAAAAAAAGGACAACATTTAAAGGTATAGAATACTATTACAAGAACCAAAAGACCCAGGAAATCTATGCCCGAGTCACATTGATATATTTTTCTGCTCTATCTTGATTCAAACAACAGCCCACCCAACAACTGTATTCACCGACACCACAAAGGAACGGGGTGCTTATTGTGCAAAAAGTACAAAAACACAAGTGATTTTCCCACCCAAATCCAGTTTGACAGAAAGCTTAAGAAACCCAACTCCCCTACGTTACGTTTGCCATCACAGAAGCAACTAAATTTAAAATGCCATATCCAGTTGAAGGATTGAGTCTCTAGTCATTGTCTGAACCTTCTGGGGGGTAAAATAATAACCAGTCATGAAAATCGTGCCCATATGGACGAAGTCTATAAACTCCAAACATCATCACTTGCATCTGATTTGGTGTCATGCCGCCAAATGTGACCGCCATATCGGAACAGCAGCCCTCCACTACATTATTGGGGTTGTCCCTCATGCTGTCCGTTATCAGGTTGTTGACACTCTTGCTGTTGAACAGGCCCTTGCCGTGTGAGTCTTCGCCGTTCTCCGCGAACACACCCGTGTACTTAAGACACACGGCCAGCTGCTTGTCCTCGCTCAGCTTCCAGAGGGCACGTCCTCTCTCTGGACATTTGTCCTCATCCTCGAACACATGCACTAACCTTTTCAGAGCTTCATAGCTTAGAATGATGCCACTATCATACGCCACATACTCAAGCTCCCCCGACTTCATAGCATTGCCCATGTAGAAGGGCTCCCTGGGATCCTTGGTAAGAACCAGGTATTTGAGGTTCTCAATGATGGCAAATGTTGTGGGTTGTGCCACAAAGAACCAGCGCAGATCCCCTGCATTCTCAAAAGCATGCTTCAGAGCTTTACGTAACCTCGCCCACTCATCTTGTTCATTCAGGTCTACTGCCTCAAGGGCCTTAGATGCCTCGGAGGTGTAGAACACAGGCTTGTCACAATGTTTGCTCCAGGTGTCCACGGCCGTGGCCCAGTAAACCAGGATCTTGGGCTGAACCATGATGACGCAATAAACACGGACTTGATTGTTCAACTCCTGCACCTGAGAGTCAGAGTACTGTTTCAGCTCGTCTTTGCTAGGGGCCTTGACGTGATGATGGTGATGTTGGTCCTCTGTCCCAGACTCGGTGCCTGGGCTGAAACTACCCAGGAGCGATAGCACCAGGCAGAAGAGACCTCCCATGAGCATCCCCTTCATAAAAGATCCTCCTTCAGACAGCATTTTGGCAGCACTGTACAGGAGAATATGCATTAATGTTGAAAATAAGAAATATGTCAAAGTGTTTTGGTTATTTTCACAGCTTTTACTTTGTGAATTATTTAATAATAAACAGATGCGTATCTATTTCTATAACATTCATCTGAGTCATTTTTGAAACAAAAATGCTAAACATGAATTGGTGTTATTGTACTGTGATAATAAACGGATGATTTTTGGAATGTCTTTGAGTCCTGGGCTTATATATAGAGAGATTGAAGGAAGAGTTTTTATAGAAGGATTACAGCAAATGCCTAACATGACAAAAATACAAGAATCGCAAATTACAAGAACAATATGAAGTAGCCAAGTATGACGTCATGGACATCCATCAGTTTGACTTCTTCGCACAACTAAGATTCATTTCATGAGTTCTTTGAATGTATATGTATGTATGTAATGGACACAAGAACATCAAGCTGTAAATGATTCCAAAAAAATGATCTTACCGAAAAGCCAAGCTCAGTAAATAATGCACTGACTTGAACAAAATGTGCTCGTTACATGTGAGCCAAAAAGATGTTACTAAAGTCAAAAATTAAAATTCCAATATAAAACTTGTCGCTTATGCTCACCACTCAAAACCAGTTCTGCAAGGGTGTTGGCAGAATGTTAGCTGCTGTCCATGAAAAACAAAAGGTGAACTTTCTCAACATCTGTGCTCTTCATGTTATTCTGCTGGGTTTGAACACCAAAACTGTATCCTATGTGGGTCTATGGAAGCTTTCTGCATATGTCACAAACCCTACATGAACTTAAGAAAAATGCCAATCTAATTTGCACAAAATAAAAGATCTATTTAAAGAGACATTCATCAAGCAAATCCTCTTACAAGACAATACAAAAAGCTATATTTGGGATTGTTTTCTTAATAAAGTTAAACGATATAGATGAATCAATCATTAAATAGCTTTCAGTCAAATCGACTTAACGTTACTGTGCCAGCTATTGCAGGCAAATGTAGATTTTCACTTCAGCCAGATTAATAAATAACTTGGTGTATTGACAGTCACGTATGCAACCTGCTCATCTTCTGTGTAATCATTAAACAAACAGGGTAAAGATGAACTCATCTTAACGTTTGTCGTTAATACAATTGTTTGTATTGACATTTAAACGAATGATATGGTACACCATACTACTGTCGAAATGCTAAATTACACGACAAGGAACAAAAAGAGACGGAAATATGGTTTAAAATAAATTGTAGTTATTTTAGTTTCTATGTGACGTGGACGGCAGTTCGTTTTAACTGTTAGCTGATTTTAAGAGTCAACATTTTAAACTGAATATTCCAAGCCGATGTCATTAAACGTCAGGTAATTTATATCAGCGCTTTTAAGAGGAAGTAGCTGTGACCGTAAGCTAACGTTAGCTTTCCTGTCTGAGCACACGGATAACTCGGTTGTCGTTAGCAACATAACTAAAAAAAATGGTACGTGTGTTTACTATACCTAGCGAGGATAACTACAAGCTGCCTTGCCAGGTGGTGCTCCTGCCGTCGCCCGCCTTTCAGCTCCCACTTTTGCTGCTTGTTGAGACTCGAGTACCAGCAGCAGCCAGGACTATTAATCAACACGGTGGGCTCATGTTCATAGTTGTTTGACTACTCTACAGCACCTACTTCCGCATCGCAGCTCACGTGAGTCAGCTGATGCTGCGTACGTATAATCTTCTTAGTCTTCCTCACGGTCTAATCGTCCTAACTTGTGTTATCTAGATCATAGTGCTGAATGTCAGGAATAGTTTGATAAATAATCATAATTAGACTACATCATTGAATCAATACATTACATCAAATATTTTATCTCCATTTTCCAGGTTAATGTTCAGTTGATTATTCAAATACGTCATATTTAGATTTTTATCTTATTTTGAAATTTTCTTTTTTTCCTATAAGGCACTTTTGACCGTAACATTTTATTTACTGTCACATTTATTTCATAATATTCATAATTTTTATTTATTTGTTATTGATTATGTTCATGATGTTGTCGTGTTTTTCTGTAGAGAAGCATTTTCATTTACTCTAGTTCGTTTGAATTGATGAATAAGAATAGTAAAAAACATGATATTTTTTTAAATATATATTACTCTGTAATAGCATTTAGATATTGGGGGAATGGGAACAAATGACTAATCTGAGTGTGTCGTGTCAAGTTTCTATTTGACTTAAAAACGCCACCTTGCTTCACATCTTCGGCTGCCAGATCTATCAAATGTTGTTTTCAGCAACAATTTTAGAGATGTTGAGACAACATTATAAATCACCTGACACCACGTACACTCATCGAAGAGCATTAGTGACCTTTCAGTTTGATAAAAAGCTCTCTGGCCTGAAGCCATAGAAAACTCGTAACTTTCTTTCATATATCCGGAAGCAATTTCTGTTGACTTTGCTCTTACATTTAATGCTCTAAACAGTATGATTTTCATATACGCTCCTTCACTCCAGCACGATAATTATATTAGAGAAGTACAATATTCTAAGCTCAAATTTGTCACATATAGAAATCATGGACTATAAGATTGGACCGATGTATGTTTTTCAGTGTGCCATTAATTGAGATTTAGCTGGGCCAACATGCAATTGGAAGTAGCAGTGTGAAATCTACAGGATCTAGTTGTTATGATTCCTTGGAGACAGGCTGGTTGAACCCACAGAGCACCCTCAGAGGTTTGATGAAGAATAAACAAATGTCGATTTAATCTTAGTCAGATAACTCAAAATGCCCTTAGGCGCAGGGTAGGCAAGACAAAAGGTGAGAAGACCACAATTCCACAAACACAGCACTGCTGGGAGGGCTAGAATCTCGGACAGGTACGGGACCAGTCAGGTAAATGGACGGTGCGACGAATACTGGAGGGGTGACCGGAGGTTTTATGCAGAGGAGCAGGTGGTGAGTTGATGCGTAGATGGAGATCAGGTGTGCAGAGGGGGAGGGAATACCAGCCCGACCCTACAGAGGGAGACAAAACAACACAGAGAGGAGACAATAGGATGGGGAAAACAAGAGCAACAAGAGGAAGGGGGAGGAGAACTGCCGAGTCCCAACAATAGTGGATATCTGTACAATATGTTTTAGAAATTATATGTTAAAACGGCCTGTCCATTATCCACACAGGGTTGTTATGCTTCACAAAAATAGTTGCAATGTTGTACCTTTAACTCATACTCATTCATTCCCCTCTGTGACCTCTTTGGACATGAGACATTTCCTAATTCATTGCCAGGGATGACGGTCATTCAACGGAGAATGACGTAGAAACCCGCAATGACATAGTTCCAAAAGCTTTGTGTACCTGCGATCTCAGACATGAGCAATGATGGTTCTGAGCCGCCCATCACACAGACGTGCTGTCAGACATAAAGCATCGCTGCCTCACTGGACAGCCGCTGATTACTGCGAGAGAGTAAACATTTGTTAGGTCTCTCTGTACAAGCAGAGATAGGCTCAGACTGAATTGACAGGGTCCCCTAAATTGTGTCTATGTCTCCTAATCCATTAAGAAAGGGACTGGGTGTGATGATAATGTATTGATCAGATTGTGATGGATGGCCTCTATGGATATATAAGTGAAGTTCTCAAGCAAGCGGAGGAGAAGTCCACATTTGTCTGCCTTACGAAAAAGTCACCATGCTCTCTGTAGCTGTGTTTTACCTCGTATCTGTGGTTTGTTCTGCAAGATGGACACATGCTCTACCTCTGTATCCTGAATCCGACCTGGAACCACAGGCAGGTAATACCCACATTCTCCTTTTTTATTATCTCACTGCTTCAATTTTCTTTAAAGTGTTTGGTTGCTTCTTTGATTTACATTTCAGTTTTCCTGCATGCTTGTGGGGCGTTACACCATCATGTGTTAAACGCCCCCCTTTTCATTTCTCTTGTCTCAATCATAAAGTCATCATGATGAAAGACAATCGTTATATTTCAACAGATTTCATTCAGAAGCTGGTGTCAGAGGTGGAGGATGGAGCCAACGCTGCTGAGGGGGAGCAGCGGGACGTTAATAATCTCTATCCTCTACTGATGCAGCACAATGGGGACAGAGATTCCTGGAGTAAAGGTATCAAATAATAGAAATTAGCACATTCACATCTGCAGTGCACCAACAATAATACAATGGTTAACATCCAATTTTTTTCACTTTCTATGATTGTTTAAGGAGCCAAGGACTCTGCACAACAGGATAAATATGGGAACATGGTAAGGCTGAATGCAGCAGTAAATCAAGATGAACGTACAACATAATCATCTGCACCATGTTTTCCTCTTTTTAGGTTGAGGACCTAAAAGAAGCAGTTTTGAAGCTGGCGGCAGCAGACAGGCTTCGCACTCATGGTTTTCTCAGATCCGAGCAGAACTTGCCAAAAACTAACAAGAGGGGTGAGTGACTATTGTTCTGTATTGAGCGCGCTGTGCACGCTGTCCTCAGTCCTCAGCTGAGATCACACGATACACAACATATCTGAGCTGGCGTGTGTGTGTCATTTCATGCAGGAAACAGATTGTTTCTTTATTAAAGAAGAAGAAGTAAAGTAGTGGACACTAATGATAATACTTTGATTAACTATTACATACAGTACACCAAAGTATTATTATGTTGATATTGTACAAACAAATGATATTAATACTGTGTGATAAATAAGTACATTTCCGAATGGAATGTTAAAGGTGTAAGAATGTGGCCGCACTGTTGATAATCATTCTTCACTCTCTGTTGCTCCGACAGCTTGTTTCTGGAAATATTGTGTGACCAACTGAAGACCAGCGGCAGAGGAAATCATCTAATTTTGGCCCGTTCAACTTCATCCATTTTTGTTTGCCACAGAACCATGTTTTCATCAACTAGAAAATCTACAGAAAATATATTTTTGAAGTTGAAAAATGTTGTTTTTTGTGGCTGAAAATAAACTTGAATATCCCAAATATCATATATGTGATGTGTTTTTGGCCGCGATGTTTCAAGGAAAAGATGGAGATAAGATTGGTTTGATGGGACCTAAAGGGACACAACGTTATTACACTAGTCAGCACAATTAAATTAGGAGTAACACATTAACATTTTTATTAGTGTGACAGTGTGTTTGTACAGAGTAAGATACAGAAGCGTATTTCATTTTCTGCATACAAATCAACAGTTTTTGAAGGTTCTGGATGCTGCTGCTCACAATAACAATAATTTTATTTCAATAATGTTTCTTTGATCATGAAAAGCATGGAAAATATATATATTTACATTATAAACAAAATAAAGGTCTGCTCAGGTACATCAACAGCCAATTGCACGTTTGGCCTTTTTGAGTGTGGATTTAAAACACCAACTTTATGAGCGATTGTGGAAAAAAGCAGACAAAGCATGCCATCAATAAATCATTTTCTTCCGGTTGAGTCCTGCTGCAGTGATGGATCTGTGCTTTAAAGCAGCTGCCTTCTTCAGCATCATAGCCACGACTTTTGTTTGAGGTCGTAGCGCCCTCCAGTGGCCTCAAACGGTACATGTTAGTGAGAGCAGGAGGAGAATTACACAGAAGAAAAGTTTATTTCCTGTTGTTGGCCACAGTTAAGTAAGCCTTCTCGATTTCGATGTCGGCCGGACTCGTCTGTTTGAACTCCTCTCTCTCGTCGGCGTTTTCCAGGTATCGCCACACGCCCGTAAACTGTGCTGGGATGTCGAAGTCGCAGTACTTCTTGGCAGCAACCTGAAATAAATGGAAAGGAAGTTAAACATCAAGCATTTTGAGAAACAAACACTAGATACGTAAAGGTCAGAGGTTGCACAAGTATGTCCTTTAAGTATAGAAGTGATATCTGCTAAACAGGCTTGTAGTAGAAGTAGTAATTCTGCATTAAAATGTCCCCTGTGACTGAATGTATGAGAGGAAGACTCGTCTTGTTACCGCTGCTCTGTCTTCTAATGGACAATCAGGTGATGTTTTTGTTTCTCCCAGCTGTCCTTGTTCATATGCCAGTAGAACAAAAACATTCCAAGGTTAACCGAAAACAATAAGAACAACGACTGTGGTATCTCACCCTAATCACATGAAGTTTGGGCAGCAGATTGCAGTCAGCTAAAGTCAGACGGTCGCCGTCCAGAAACTTCCTCTTCGAGAGGCTGATGGTTTCTGTTGAGTTGTGGTCGATCTCCTCAGGGAGGGGGGAGTTCAGATAATCGTCCAGGCGCTTGAACTCCCGCAGCAGGTTTTTCTCTTGAACTGTACAAAAACACAGTCAGTATTTATTGTCCATTATCAACCTATTATACTGAAGGGTTGTCCACCTGATTCCTGGGCTCCCTTTTGTCTCATATGAGTCAATAGAAACAGTCTGTTCAGATGTGTCTCTCAGACATGATCAGTAATTGTAAATTGTAAACTCTTGGAAAGGACCTGGTCTGAGATAAATTTCTTACAATACATTTTTTTTTGTTGGTGGATGTCATTGGAGGTCCGAAGGAAATGTTCAGTGAAACTATCCTTACAGTGTAGTATCTTATAACACAACTCTCTCTCTCTCTTATTTCCTTGTTCTTCCTTTTGCTTTGCCCTGTTTGTTCATCACATTTAGATAAGAGAAACATAATGAGCTCTTGTTGAACCCAACTTACCGGCGTTATTTGCACTGTTCTTGATGAAAGCTGAGAACTTTGCAAAAATGTCAGCACCAACGTCAAAGGACTCTTTGTTCAGCGGGCTGAGATGAGGATACCTGGGAAGAGAAGACAGGAGACGCCTGAGTACACTCTTGTTTCATGAAAGCGATAATCTCGCACGTCATATTTATGTAATGATCAAGCGCACAATACCTGGGAGGGGCGAGTGTTTGTTCAAGAAACTCCTCGATTTTGATGAAGTCCGTCTTGAGGGTGCCGTTGTACAGGAGGAACGGGGGGTTTGTCCCGGGGGCCAGGTCCTTGAGCTCTGCTGGCTTCCTGCAGAGAACAGATGTTTACAAAGAGGCGGACACATGTGACCAAAGATTCGCAGTGGCTTCAGAGGACGTGTCGGTTACTGAGCCTGTCAGAATCAAATGTGGCATTATGGATTAATGATTTCAAAACGGGCTGTTGGTTTAGTTGTAAAAACACACGATGCTGGGAGTGGTCGGCCATAAAACGGGGCCCGTTGTGTGTTCTGAATCACTGAACTATCAGCATCCTTTCAAAGTTTCCTGATCTTATTTGCTCACCGGTAATGACCCTGAGAAATTCACACAATAAAGGCTTAATTAAAGAAGCTGTGTGTTTGAAAGCGACACAGAGCTCTTTGTACGCTTCGGGTTTACGGTCTCCTCCCTCTCACCTCTATGAAACAGAGTCGGCGACACACTCACTAACTGGGAGAAACTGTTGGATTATTGCAAAAATATCCCAGTTTCTCTCACTCAATGGCTTCATACAGGTCTGTGTGAAAGTTCCTTTGACCAGATGCTCAGGAAGTGTTTTTGCCAGAGGAGGGGTGCTTACTTCCTCATGTCAACAGTGGTCACCGTAAACTTGACTCCTTTCAGCCACAGCACCATGAAGAGCCTCTGACAGAAGGGGCAGTTGCCCACATTCTCGCCATCATGACCCGCCTGGGAACAGAGAATAATGTTAGTGAATGGAGTCTTATCACAAACCACGATGTCCAGTAAACAAGTGATTTCTAAAAGTACGAGGAGTGTCTGGGATATCTACGGGCAAGAATAGAAGGCCATGTGTTTGTTGTAGAGGGAGACAACAGACGCTAACATTTGCTCTCCTCCTTCAGCCGGCCCACGCTGTGATAACACAGACTGTTTAAAGCCCCACCTGACGTTCTCTAAGCTCCAGCTTTGAGCAAACATGGCACCATATTAAAGAAATCCTTCGGCATTATGAGTAATGAGGAGACACGAAAGCGAAAGAGCGAATTCCCAGAAATGTCAGAAGTCTCATTTAAGTGAATGAATTTTGACAGTTCCGTTGGCAATGAGGCGATTTATATGATATCGTTCTGTCTGGTGTTGACCTTGTTCTACAAATCAGAAAACACTGTGTCTCTGCATCGGAAAACAACTCATTCACATTTAATCCCCCGTCGAAGAAGACTGAGTTTTAGGTAAGAGAAACTAAGAAATGAGGAATAGGTTTGTGACTCCCTGATACACATGACTGGATCTGCATGTGTGCGTAAGTAAGTGGGTGTGCCTGGTTCAGGCGTGGGGTCGGTCACCCTGCATGCTCTGTGCTCCGTCTGGGTGTGCAGTGATAAGACGGAACTCCTGTGGCCAGAGTTCACTGATAAACAACACGCAGCGTGACCCCCCAACAGGGATACAAACATCTGTGGAGGGCACCAATCAAAATGAGAGTTGTCCTCTGATTGAAGCTGCTCATACAGCAGCAGAGGCTCTCTGTTTACAATGCTTATACACAAGCAGCAAGTAGTGTTTCCTTACAACCTTTATGTAGAAGGTATAAAAGAGTTAACACATTAATTTGACCACAGGTGATGTCGGCTGTTGCCTCAAGTGTTCCAGTCTATTTCATTAAAAGTTATGAAAGACGTACCTTGATGAACAACTCAATGCTCGGCTCCTTGTCTGAGTTCTGCCGCAGTGCCATGTCGTCCCAATAAAGAGTTTTCTTTGCTTTCTAAAAAATTCTAAGCTCCAGTCAACGTTTTTGTGAAACCCCCAAAAATATCCAGTGAGCTGGAAAATAAAGATAAGAACGTCCTGTGCTGTTCTGGTCTCAAGTGGTCGCGGATGTCAGGAGAAGGTCTGACACCTCAGGGCTGGTTGTGTTTGGTCTGAGGGATACTTGGAGGCTATCGCTCATGAACATATTTCACAAGTCAGAGGAGAGGGAGGACCTAGAGAATGGGCGTGGTGCACACTCTTATATACCCGAGGACAAAATCTATGAGGAGAGCTTAAAATAGGCCCTTCTGCATTTTGCAATACACAGGAACTGATAACATGACCCATGACTCAAAGCACACAAATTGATTTACTTAGGAGGCTCATATTCCAAGATTGTTGAGAATAATACATGTGGAATACCTTAAGAAAGATACTGCACTTAATACAAAGGGCATACTGTGTATTGACGGACACTTTGGAAACACCCAATTTCATTTTATGGTAGTAAAGTAGCCAACAGTGACACATCTATTTGTCTGAATATGTACGGTGTATTTCATTCGGTTGCAGCAACGTCTCACTGATTTGACTTCCTCAAAATGTCTTTACTTAACTTGCAGATGATTGATAAAATATAGGCATATAGTATATTTGGAACAACCTTTTAAGTATCTCAGTGCTAGAATACTTCATACTTACATAACAATACATATAATACTTCCTACTCAACTACATTTGTTTGACAGCTGAAGTTTGTTACATTGTATATCAGGATGAAAAAAACTTTAATGAGTCTTCAGTGATATGATATATCATCATATGAAATATTTATATTTAAATAACACCACTAGTGAGTGTGAGTTTTTTTTAACTGTAGCTATAAATGTGATCCAGTTATTTTTGTCACCATTCTTTAAAACAAAGGCGAGAGATGCTGTGGTTGATTTACAACCCCCCCCCAGTGATACTTTTCCTCTGGCGACTCACTTTTAATGAAAAGCGGAGTGAAGAAAACTTTAAGTGTTAAAAACTGTTCTGAGCTTTTAAAAGTACAGTATTTTTTTTTCACAAGTGGTAATTACCAGTAAGGAGTGAATCTGATTGAACCTGAGGAATCAGTTCAGTAGTTCAATAGTGTTTCTTGTAACTGGGTATCATGTACGGTAAATGGAGGAAGGGAGAGCTCATGACAAAAAAAAAAAAACCCTGGCTGTGATTGAAAGTGAAAGAAATAAGATCAACCGCAAAGGCAAGATTATGCAATATGCAACCCCTTACAAGGATTTAAGAGCTCCAGCTCCCCCCTTCACCCTGCAACAGGATCATGATAAATGGATAGATGGATGATACAAGTATGTAATGTGTTTGTCTCATTTATCTGCCAGAGAGGATTTTATGGAATTTACATTGCTGAGAGGGAGGGTGAAACAAATCCGGTAAATTTAATAAATAATAATAATCGGCCTCACAGGAAGTGTAACAGACACAGAGAAAGTAGGAGGTTCGAGCCTGAACTTTTCCTGCAATCTGAAACTTTCAGATAGCAATCGCCGCACGGTGGTACAACCCCTCGTTCATGACGGCCAGACCAGCGAGTTTTAAGGAAAAATTAGTCGCTTTAATGACACTTCTTATGAGAGGTGAATGGAATTCTACCACAGGATAACGTGGGAGTGTCACACGTACTTACTCACATTTAAAACGTGGCTCTGTTCAATTATCAGCCTCAGTGATTACGTCCACTTAGCTGATATGGAGGGAGTGTTTATTGAAGATTGTGTGACAAATGAGCGGAGTACTATTCAGCAATTTATTTAGATTCACCCTCATTGACTACATTATGTGTCAGTGTTTGGTTGCTATGACGACATCCGTCACACACAGTGACTAAGAAAGGATGTGTAAAAGGGAAATCCAGGTTCATATAACTAAGTGAAATAACTGATCCGAGCAACACTGTGAGGGCCTTCAACCGCAGAGATTTCCTGAGCGTTTCTGGAAAACATGGCAACGGGGGAAATGCGTAACTCGCCAACGACCTTTCACTTCCCTTCCCCTTTGCAGACGAAAAGATAGGGAAGTACCTATCTTTTGAAGTAGACACACATATCTCTGGACACACACAGCAGCTGGAAGTGACCTCCTGGAAATAAAAAGGGCCTTATCTCCACAAACAGTCTTCTCTGTTGACAAGTGAGTTCTAGGGAAAAGCCTTGAATTTGCCAACACACACACAAGCACACGCACACGCAAAATATTGCCTGTCCTCCAGATATTACACATATTGCAGATATTACACACCAGGGATAAGAACACCAGGAATCTATTGCACATTGAATTTGCAAGATATGACCACATGACTGCAACATACACTACAGCTAGACAACCTGCACAGGAGTGCAAAACAGAATTTTTTCTTTTCAAATCTCACAAATGACTCCCCTAAATCCACAACAGATTTATCTCGTTGCAGACATTTAGACTTCACTCACATAGGGAAATAAGGGGGAGGGTTGGTTCAGGAGGTGAAGTGGCCGTCCCATAATCGGAATCTCAATTATAAACATGTAGTTTGATTAATACCTCACCGACAGTATAAATTAAAAATCATCTAAAAGGGTTCAAATTAGCTTCTGGCAGCATGTGACTCTAGACATGTTGTAGGTTTCCTGGCCGTCAAAGGTCACATGACTTGTGGGCCAGATATTAAAATAGAAATTAAATGAAGTTTGAATGTCTGTTTGCATCCTCACACACTGCAGTCACAGCAACGCTACAGCTACAATCTCATCTCTGTTCAAAGCAGCCCAATGAGATTTTCTTTATTGCTGACATGGGCTGGCTGTTTCTTGTAAACACAATGGCATCATTGACCTACTGACCGCTCTCTCCCAGGCGGCCATCAGCAATAGAAGACATCACAACAAAACCCAGGGGTTTGTCATTCAGGATATCCACCATGACAGCACCATGGAGTTTCTGCCTGTCTCTTTGTCCTCTGCCTCTCCTTTTGGCCCTGACGATACCCACCGCACATTCAGCTCCTGATTTCTCTTGTAAGTGCTCTGTTTTTGGTGTCCGTAATCGTTCTAGTAGGATAAAGGATAAAAAAATGTACTTTTGTGCTGTTGAAGTTTCATCCAGCATTTGAGGCAGAATCAGAGTGCAGAAGTCGATGCTCCAAGACCAATAAACTATTTGAACAGTATGACTGATGAGGTTATGGTAACAATGATCTGTTCACACAAAGCTGCGGGTAGCCTTTTATTGTGAGCAGTGTATCTCTAAATATTCTGTGTTTGCAGGATCTCAGGGGCCTAAGAATAGTTCATTGTCCGTAAGTGCCTGGTACTGTCTCTAAAACCGAAGGCTGCCGTTATAGAGCGAACACACAAACTAATGTTTCCATCACATTAGAGGACATGACATTTATTTCCTGAAGACTTACCCTAACCACTACTAACTACCAAGTGAGGATTTACATGTACTGATCATTTATGTCCTCGCACCATGAGGAATACCTAACGCACGCATACACAAACACACCCAAGGGGCCAAATACCAGAGGCACACATGGGAGGGGAGCCTTCACTTCAGTGTCTGTTTTCCATTGTTGTTCCTGTTGGTATGTGTGGTCATAGTCCAAATATTGCCTTGGAGAGCTACACCCAGCGTCTGAGACACCACCCAGCTGAAAACCAGGATGAAGCTGCAAGGAGTGAAAATAAACATCTATAGTCACGTTATTGACCTGACAAATGTCAGGTTTAATTTAGATAAATTTAACTTAAATTGTACTGGTTCATCAAAACAAAAGAACTGCCTTGTTTGTAAGAATCACGTTTTTTTTATAAACGTAACCGAAGTGAAAGTGACACATTAAGTTTCAGTTCTTGAGATAGCAGCTTTGCATGGAACTAATGTGGGTACGATGCTTTCAAAGACAGTTGGACCCTAATATGGAACAACTAAAGCAGAAGGCAGGCAGGTACTGAAGAACTGAACTATATAATTTTCCAGGAAAACAAAAAACTAGGGCTAAAGAAGAAAACTGAGCAGGATAAACCAAACTACTAATCACATTGGAAGTTCTAAGGGTGGCTAAATCAAACTGCAACATGCGCAGGACAAAATGGAAGGTTACTAATGAAAGGATCTGACGAAGCCAGGAAAAAAAAACAAGGATATGAAATACAACTGGAATAATCAGGTTACGAGCCACAGGTGGTAGAACGGAAGGTTATTTGGAGAGGGAATCGATCGGCTGAGGAGACAAAGGGAACGCGACAGGACTGATTAGCACGAGACACAAGCAATAAAAAACTTAAAGTCAAATAAGATGAGACACATGAGACAAGGGAGGTAAATTTCAAATAAAAACAAGACAAAATTAAACAGAATCCCAATAAATAAGAAGTCCACAGCAAAACACTTAAAGTCCAGAACAGCAGAACTGAAGTCCAACAGTCCAAACAGGACTGTGACATCAATCTGCTGACTGCACACTAGATTTGCCAGCTGAATTGCTCTGATTAGAGTTTTGACTTTGTTCCATCCGTGTACATTAAAAGGATACCCTGTGTTCTCTTCTAGTATATCTACACAACATTCTCAAGAACCACACGGCCCATGCTTGTGAAGGAGACACACTCAGCATCGAGTGTCCCTCCAGGACGTCCGTTGCCGTCCTATCATCCTTCTACGGACGGCGTGTTCCTAATCAGTATCTATGTCACTCTGCAAACACAAATCTTACCACGGAGGAGGACACAGAATGCACCTCCCCTGTCGCTATTGAGGTACAGATGTAAGGCAGCTGTTGCACAGTGTGTTTTAGAAAGGCACGGTGCTCACACAGCAGATGGCAGTAGTCAGCATGTTTTCCTTCCCTTGCAGAAGGTGCTTTCAGAATGTCAGGATCGGCGGTCCTGTCAAATCCCTGTCCTCAGTCCGGTGTTTGGGCAAGACCCCTGTCCACTCACCAGCAAGTACCTTCTAGTCTCCTACAAGTGCCGACCAGGTAGGCTGCTACACTCCATGTAACCATGTGGGTCAACTCATGTTGCTACATTGGTATTAAGGGACCAAAGCTGCAGATTTGAGCTGATAACTACAAATCCTGCATACTTTCATATCAACGTCACCATTTTCCAACATGTGTACATGTCCCCTGTTTTTCAGAGCACCACCACACAAGACTGGTCTGTGAAAATGAGCGTTTGAGGCTGATGTGTAAGAATGACACTGTCCTCGCCATCTACTCGGCCACATTCGGACACTTGCTGCACGGCAGTCCCTACTGCCCTCAGGCATCTGGACTGCGGGCTGACATGGGTCTGCAACAGGGCGCTTAAGTGTCATTTCGTGGCAAAATAGTGGAACAATGTCAATTGATGGAAACTAAAAGCAGTGTCATATTTGTTTATTAACATGAATACATTACAACGATTAATCTAATTATTTTTCATTTATTCCAGAGTGTTTGTCACCTTCCGCTCTGAGGAAGGTGTCACGCAGGTGTCACGGCAGGGCAAACTGCTCCGTTATAGCTGACATCCAAACCTTTGGGGACCCTTGTTTCCCTGGCACCAGGAAACACCTGCGTGTGTCCTTCACTTGTGGTGAGTAGCAAACCAGATGTTATGGCGCTACGGTTTGTTGCATCATGTAAAATGTCTCATTTCTTCTTTAGTGCCCCGATATCTTCTTGAAGATGTGGGTCGAGGGTCGACAGATCCTTTCATGATCTCAGACTACACACACGGTGAGAATGAGACTGATAAATCATAATTTGTGTCGCATACAGAGTTTGACTGGTGTCTGAGTCCCCTCTCACCTTCAGGTGGATGGTACACTGGCCCCACCTACAGGCCTCAAAACGTGCTCTTTACCAACTCCCTGGAGATCATTGAAAAAATGTTGGGTATGTGCACTGACGCCTGTGAGCTCAGGCTAGGGTTGCATGTACAATTCGTACCATGAGATCATATTTCAAAGTTTTTAATGCTACAGAGGACTGAACTGGTGGCCTAAACAATGTATCATTAGCTTATTTAGAATAAAAGGGAAAGCAAAGAACCGATAAAACACTTTTTTTGATAATAGCTGTGAGGAAAAGTACAAGATTTTCATGGTTTTGAGCACAAGGAAAATCTCTCTCTTTTTCATCTTTACAAGGTACTTTTTGATCCAGCATCTATCCTATTGGATATTCAGATGTGCATATCTTTTTTTTAATCATCATAGATTGTCATGTAACTTATTTTGATGCTAGTTTGATCATTCATTTTTTAGGTCTACCAGAGCGAGTGGCTCTGTACTTTGTCTCTGGGATCTGTGCTGGTCTGGTTTTCCTGCTCTGCCTGTTTGGACTTCGCTCCTCAGTAGTGAAGGATGTGAAGGATCTGGTTTCTGACCTGAAAGATGAGCTTAAAGCATCTCGCAGAAAACGCAAGGAGCTCATGGAGGACCTTTACGAAGATGAAATCTCAGACACCTCGTCATTCCGTCGCCTCACTCAGTCATACCGTGCAGCAGACGTCTTCAGTCCTTCCACTCTGGCGATAGAGATGATCGATCAAGGCGTGGAGCAGATGAGGGATCTGCCCAACGGAGACATCTGGCCACATCGAGACTCCAGCCCATATGCCATTCACAAGATTAAAACTCACAATTAAGTGATGCTACTTTTAAAGTAAAATTTGCTATTAAACTTTAACTGTATGTTATGTTACTGAGGAACTGCATCTGTGTTGTCACTTATAAGTGACTTGAAGACAGATACACGGAGCCCTAACACACAAGGAGGAAATTAACATCATTATTAAGATTTGCTCTTTAAGTCAGCCTAATTTCAAAATAAGATTATTTTACAAAATAACAGTGGTGCCAAAGATTTAGCCTCCTTAATTTAGTTATTTTAGGCCTTGATTTGCTTTGCTTGTAAAACTGATCACACCATATTCGGAGATATTGCAATGTAAATAATAATAAAGATATTCTTGTGGAGGATAGACTTGTTGTACTTATAGTACTACTACTTTATACTACGACTCTTTGATGTGTTAAAAATAGTACAGGGAGGATCAACTGGTCTTTTGTGGCAGCTCTGTTTTAGGTTCCTGCAAAGGATTTTTTTTTATTTTTATATAATCTTAGGTGGATAAGAAATAATTCGGTTTGTTAGACCTTTCTTTTAAGACACAATGCAATGTGTTGTCTCAACTAATTCAATCACAGAATGTTCAACAGTACAACATTTTGCGACTCAACAATAATAACATTGTTGTTTTTGCACTGTGCAAATGTCCTGTGATTCAAC
>CAAKHC010007424.1:20787-35737 GCA_901007825.1 Macroramphosus scolopax | reverse complement strand
AGGATTTTTTTTTATTTTTATATAATCTTAGGTGGATAAGAAATAATTCGGTTTGTTAGACCTTTCTTTTAAGACACAATGCAATGTGTTGTCTCAACTAATTCAATTACAGAAAGTTCAACAGTACAACATTTTGCGACTCAACAATTGTCGTTTTTGCACTGTGCAAATGTCCTGTGATTCAACAAACACATACTTAAGAAATACATTCACCATGTGTGCAGCCCTGGATCAGTGGTTCCCAACGGGACGGATATTCTTGAAAAACGTGATCTCTTTTCCTTGTCTGACTCTAATAATGTGGTTGTCCACATTTTACCCAGCAAGATATAAATTAATTTTCCACATGTTGTGGGTCCCTCCACACTCCGCGGCAGAAGGTGGCGTTAAACACCGGATATTTGCTGCCGACCGCCCTTGAAAAACAGATGAAGCCGAGTCGAGAAGTGTGGACTCTCCCTGTCTGTCCCTCTCCCTGCATATTTAACTCCACACCAATGTTAGCACAACTAGCTTAACCTGACATAAAGTGCTACTGCTAGCCGGCTCTCTCGCACCGAGCTGAGGAGACTGGAAGTCTGATTTCTCACGTTTTCTGACAGAATGGCGCCAACTAGCCGGGATAGCTTGACTTCTCGGCTCTGTTGAATTTCTTGACCGTCATCCAGCAACAACAGCTGGCTAACGAGCGTTTAGCATTAGCGACCAACGGCTGAACAGCTGTAACCCCGGAAGGCCGCCGTCGCCGCACCGGGTGGGGATTTAACTTTCTCTTTCCTAACGTCTGGACGGCACCAACACAAAGTCACCTGCAACCGATAAACTGCTTTTAACTGTAAATCGGTAAGAATGGATTCCCATTCGGGGATAAGCAGCGAGGAGTGCTTGGCAATATCCTTTTAAAAATATGTTTTTCGGTTCGCTTTAGCTTGTTGGCTAACGTTAGCATATAATGCCAATAAGTGATTTCTCAGGTGATGTCAATTACCTTGACATTATTCGATAACAATAATTTATCAATATCATACATGGACTGTATATTAGTAAGTTCCGGGTTCATTTCCTTACACAGATCAGCCACAACATTAATACCCATGACAGGTCTGTACGAAACAACAGCCTTGCATTAACTCCCCGCTTCGTGGTTATTGTTTTCACTTTTTATTGAATCTGTCTGAGAGGTGTTCATTTATTTTTACAGTCATTTTAGAGACAAATTTGTGTTGCTTTTGACCTGTGCTGGTTTATACCGGGATGTGTTTCTAATATTTTGTCTATCCCATTTATACAGACACAGTGTATGTCCCATTTATAGGAATTGTATGGTTGACAAAATATAAGACCTCAGTATCACCCTACACAGCTGATGTAAAATATCTCTTCGACGGGAGCATTGATGACTGGGATGTTATATTATATTAAGTACGAAACCTTTCAGTGTTTTGAATGTTGCGGCTGATCGGTGTATAGCTACGGTCTGACTTCCATTCAGTTCACTAACCCACTTGTTCCTTAAGGTACAATGTGTAAGAATTCCAAAAATAGTTGTCAAAAAATGCCAAGAATCTTTTGTTAAATATATTGTAGAATAGTGACTAAACAAAATGTGAACCATAGCTGTAACACCTCGTCTGTGAACATGTTTGCTGTCTGAGTCACGTTGATTCAATGGTTGTTGTTGTTAAACAGACTGCTACGACTCCCATGATCCAACGCTTCTTCACAACATCCTCAAAGGACATCTTTTATAATTTAAATTGAGAGGCCGCAGGCAGCAGAAATGACATACTCTGAAAAGAATATTCACTCTGATTTGATTTAAGTTACATTGGCTGCAATTAACCAACTTATCCACTGATCTGTTCTCTTTTGTCTATGAATGCCTTATGGTTTGTCTTGTGTCCCATTTATTTGTCTCCTAATATTTTCAATCTGCATGCTTTCTAACAAATCATTACTCCTGAGTGTCTTCCAACTAACCACCCTAGTATTACAACCCTAAATCTAAAAGCCTGCAGTTAGTTGAAGTAACCACTCGGTGCTTGTGAAATCCAGGCACTTTCTCATCCTCAGTCACAATAATTCCTTGATTGTGCTGCTCACACTGTGAAAGGTCAGGAGCTGAGGGCTGGCCAGAAGGAGCCCAGACTACTATCACTAATTGAGCGCAGTGGAGAGTTTATGTAAGTATCAGAGAACATGGGGACAACTCATGGTTTTCATTTGTTTGGCTGTAGGTCAATCTAGTGCTCATATTCTCCTCCTTTGAGCTTCTGCTTTATTCTAAAGAACTTCAAGTAGTTGATAGTTTTCTGTGTTTTTGAGTGTAGATACTTGTTTTGGTATGTGTGAAGGTTCTTACCTTCTCTGCTATGCAGGTCTATTTCATGGGGAACATGGGAAAATAGCTATGCTTCTTTTTAGACCAGACTGAGATATAGATTTTAACATGTAAATTCTTTATACCAAGATGTTACAAATTCTATTATTTCAAGGATGTTTATCATGGGAGAACCAAACAGAATAATTCAACAGATGATTTAGAGTCTACAGTTTTATTACTATATGGCAGTTGGTTGCTGCCATATCTGATGTAATACATTTTATGACAAATGGCTTTAGATAAGAGATATGTTGTTTGAGGAAGCAGCTGCATCAAAAATTTCATCAAGAATTTTACTATCAGTAAATGTGCGAAACCAAAATAGTGACTCTGCTTTGACTCCATCCTCAGAGGTCAGGTCAGTTGCAGTTGCAGACCTGTGAGTTCATCGGCAGGGCGTAAATGATGCTTAACCAGGTTGGCTCTCTGGTGGGATTAATCAACGAGTCACATGTGCCAATCAAGTCCTTTTTGTAGCTCCAGCATTAATTTGATGGCTGTGAGTTTGCTACCTCGGTGCTGTCAGTGTTTGTAGCAGGTCGTAACGGGTAGTAGTGTGAGGAAAAAAGCAATTAGTCCCACCAGCTGCCAGCTCACTACCTATTATCCTGAATTCCTCCACTCCGTCCTCGACTGTAATGAGACTCACATGGGAACACAAGCTCCATGCTCAGCTAACCGTGTTAGAGAGCAGGCACAGGATTGACAGGGGAAAGTAGTGTGAGTGTCGTGGAAGCGACTTGCTGTCAGGGCTACATTTATAGCTGTACAGATATTGTAGTATACACCTGTAATTAAACTCAATGTGACGGGTGTTGATGCAGTTTTATGGTGCTCATGAAATGGTTCGTACAGGATAGATTGAAGCCTATCATTATACAAAATGTCTGCAGTAGATTCATGGGAATCTGACGCTTGGATTTGTATTCTGTATTTAATTGTCCAGCCTACATTATAATTGCCTGGAAACTCGTAGTGTGAGTGAAAAGTATTCATGATTGATGTGTTCCAAATGCATTCATCTCAGTGATATTTTTTGAGGCCGTGTTGTTGAGCGTGCATCCTGTTGAGGGTCTTTCCTACATTTCATTGTTGCCGGTTGTGTGCCCATGATGATATCATATTTAAAGGCAAGGGTCTAGTACAAACTAGAAAGTATCGCCTAAAAAATAATCACTGTTCAGGGATGCTGAATTATACAGTGTTTCTATTATTTTATCCGTTGATTGTTTTCTTCACATCAGTTGTCATGTTTACATCAGAAGGGGCTCTTGCTGATTTCTGGGAACTCTGAGTCTTTCTGACACATTCAGCCCAGCAGCACTGAATCATTTTCCTCCTTTCAACGGTAACTGGACGTATTGTGAAGCGGAAGGGAAGCGTGGGCAGTGCCCAGCGTCGTGCTTTGGCTCTGGCTGTTCCTCAGCCATTGTGAGAATTGAAATATGTCCCCACCCACATTAACCCACAGCAGATTAAGAGCTGCTCATATCGACTATTGAATGAGCCAAAGCTCCTCTGAATTTGAAACAGATTGCCTCGGTGGACTTTTGTCAACAGGGTCACAGTGAAGCACAACAGTTCGTTTTTGATATTTTTTGTTTGCTTATTCAACTAAAGCATTTTGTCTGCATGTGGGCATGCACATTTCGGATAGCATGTTTTGATAAGTTCACAGTTTGATCATCAAATAATCCAATTCTAATAGCACATTTACCCATATTGCATCAAATGAGTCACCCATTCTAATATTGTCATTTTGAATGCTTTGCATGAAACTCAATTTGAATTGCAAGAGGAGGAACTTTATGAGCAACTGCTTCATATATCTTTTTGTTTTACACACTTGTTTGATCATCTTGAATCATATGAAAATGTCAGGTAGCTGATGTTAAGAGGGAGTTTATGCTGTTTTCATCCAGATTGGGTGTTTTGGCTACCCCCGATTCTGTCGTGTCTCGTCCAGTGGCTCAACTGTCTATACCCATCAATGGTAAATTTGAGGTATTAAAAGGTACGGGACTTTTATTTTCTAAATATAAGTGGTGTCATGGTATGCTAGCCATATGAAATGTTCTGTGTATTTTATGTATCAAACGTTTAAGCATCCTTCTATAAAATCTGTGTTATTCTTGCTCGACAGATGCAGCATGTTTGTTAGGTAGTTAAGCATGATTTATTCAGGGCTGTCACGTCAGCACCTTCTGTGGCCATTGGACGTCACATTCTTTAACCTCTAGAAATGATTGTGTAGGTGATTACTGTGGTTTGAAGACAGAATTTTAAATGAACGTATGGCTGCCTGTTGGAATAGTTACTCCCACAACTGACCTTCGAACTACATGGGCACCATTTAATCTTTTCTTTTTTTACTTCAGAGGCTGAAGAGGCTCTTCTCATTGACTTCACAGCAGTTTGTAAGTACTTCTTTTTATTCATTTCAGCCGTGTTTTCAAATGGCAATTACACAGATATGCTTTTATCAAAGCATATCTGGCCTACACTGTGAGAAGTAAAGCGAGCTAAACCATAGCATTTATTGTATTTCAGCCCCTATTCAACCCAGCTGCATTTTAAGAGCCTTCAGCACAGATTTGACCTCTTCAGACGATGGTCATGAGTTGCCAGGCCTCTCAGAAAGCATGCTGAATGGGTTCACTGTTAAATCACTATGCTTTATTTTCTTGTCAGTGTGTAATGTGTTTGCCAAGTCTAAAGGTGCCGAACGTGTGTGGGTTTTGTCTCTCCAGCCTGTGTCAGGATACGAATCAAAGGAGAAAAAGCCCCAGAGCTCTTTTTAGAATTCCAGGATGATGATCGGACTCAGACCTTCTTCACCCAGTTGAAGAGCGCTCAAGAACAAGGTAAGCCTCCACTGTCTGTTGGTAGTCCGAAGCAGTTGGATAATTAATTATTTAATCATTCATTAAACTTTAATTTACAAAGGGTGGATTACACCGCTTGTTGATTTCCTGTCTATTCTTGCCTCCCACACACTGGTGGAAGGATGTATTTGGCTGCCATTTTGGAAATCAGATCCATGTTTAAAGGCGCAGCATGAATGAAACTAGAAAAGACAAGATTATATCATCATTTTTATTGCACTCATCAGCTGGACAGACTCCGGTCTGTTAAGTCTGCTCAAATTCTGCCTTTGGAGTGACAGAGAGACGTGCCAAGTAGGAGCTCTTGTGTTTGTGTTTGTTGTGTGTGAGCTACGGCCTTTCAGTGGTATGATGTTTTAGTTAACAGCTCCTCCCTTACAAGCAGCCTTGAGGAATATTTCAAAACATATTTTGAATATGGATCTTCTATTTGTTTTATATATCCAGTTCACCCAGTTTTACTTCACCACTGTCACCTTCAATTACTAACGAATGGCTGTAACCTCTTATAGTATTCAACTTTAATGTAGTAGAACTCTAGCTTATCTTCTAGGAATCCTTGTACTTCCTGTATCGATAACATTGATCTTCTGTGTGTTTGCGCCTTTGTAATAAAAGTTAATTTACATTTTAAAATTGCTTCAGTAAAGATTTACTTATTCATTTTAGCATCACAATGGCTTTGTTTGTATTTCTTGAGCAACTTGCAGCACTTGTATATTTTTCACAACTTAAGAAGCTTCCTTGAGCGGTGCTTCTACTGAATGTGTAAAATGTCCATGCTTTGATGGAAAATGTGCATTGACCGTGATTGACCACGGTCTGCTTGTTTATTGTTTCATTTTCGCAGTTCAAGACAAACTCAAGAGACCCAAAAAAATGGAGCCCCTAGCACAAATGTCCCAAAGAGGTCCAGTCCCCATCCCGCCGCAGAGAGGAAACAAGACGGTGAGCTCTGGAGTCAACCCACCTAAGTCAACCAGTTCTCTGACTCCCAGCCTCAACAACAGTACGCCAACAAATCAACCTAACACAGGTAATGTACATATATACATGCTTGGACAATATTTGGTTTGAAACACACGTTGTCACCTTGCTAGTTTGATTGAATCCTCTTTTTTCCTGATAATCCAGCTCAGTCACTGGCATCAGACTTTGGCTTTGAGGACAACTTCAATCAGGCTCTCAAAGTGGAAGAAAAGAAAAACCACCAGAACCGGTTAGTTGCCTCCAGGGAGCCACCTCCAGTCCCTCCTCTACCTCCTCGCAAAGCCTCCTACACTCCATCCAATCCTCTGCCTCCTGTACCGGTCCCCAAAGAGAGGGCTGTCTCCTTCCAGACCAGAGAGACTTCATTCACCAGCAGCAGCAAACCAGAGTTAGTTAACCTGCCTTTACAGAATGTCAAGTTTACTGGAAACTCGTTAAAATTGCTAAATGGACCAATTCTCCTTTTTGTCCTTCAGTAGTTTCAGATCAGGTTTTGATCGAGTTGACAGACCACCGTCTTGGTGCGACAGTCCTAAGACAAACAGCATGAGACAGGCCATGTTCTCCAGCCAGGCAGGACAGAGAGAGTATCTCATCAAACACCGCTTGGGAAAGAAGGAGAATGAGTTTGTGGACATCCAGAACTTCAGGTGGGAAGAAAGATTCCTGCTCCTGCCACCACGATCTCCTTTCATTGCTCATAAATATTATTAAATACTTCTTTCTGTAGGGTTTTCACAGGTACGTGGAATGTGAATGGTCAGTCTCCAGACAGCAGCCTTGAGTCGTGGCTCTGCTGTGACGCAGAGCCTCCCGATGTGTATGCTCTGGGGTCAGTGCAATTTTATCATTTAGTACTTTTCTGACAATAATCTTGTACTTGTCGCTTTCTGATGTTGTTTAGTCAACAGCAAATAACTTGGTTTATTTCTCTAGTTTTCAAGAATTGGATCTGAGCACTGAGGCCTTCTTCTACATGGACTCGTCCAAGGAGCAGCTGTGGGTAGAAGCTATTGAAAGAAGCTTACACCGAAAAGCAGCATACAAAAGGGTGAGTAGGAGAGATACTTTTATCTGATATCTTCTAGGATTTTTGGGGCCATGTAGATGAACACATCAAAAGACAAACATTGCAGGCACTAACTAACTTTCTTTATGCCAACAGGTCCGTATCATACGACTGGTTGGGATGATGCTGGTGGTCTTTGTTAATAAGATGCACAAGAATCATCTGAAAGAAGTGGCTGCAGAGCATGTTGGGACTGGAATCATGGGAAAAATGGTTGGTTTGGACTAAACTGCCTCAAAATACATAGTGATCAGCAAGTCTGAAAGGATTGTTAACGATATAATTATTCTGCTGTTTTATTGGTTTTTTTTTTCCTAGGGGAACAAAGGAGGAGTGGCAGTGAGGTTTGTTTTCCACAACACTAGCTTCTGCATTGTCAACTCACATCTAGCAGCGCATGTAGAGGATTTTGAGCGCCGCAACCAGGACTATAAAGACATATGTGCCCGTATGACCTTCCACTTACTGGACCACCCTCCTCTAAGTATCGTCAAGCACGAGTGAGTTCCTCTATCATATGTCTGTCATATCCAGAGAGCAAACATGGCCCTGAATTCTTGTGTGAAGTCTGATTTTATTCTCATTGTCTGTTTGTAACATCCGCTCTGAGGTTTTGTTCATCACTAGCTGTAATGGAATTGTGTTTCATTCATTTTGTAGTTATTTGCGGCTAACTGTTTTTCCTCATTGTGTGTTGCAGTGTTGTAATCTGGTTTGGGGATTTGAACTATCGTCTGTTTATAAACGATGCTGCGGAGGTCAAACAGCTCATTTCTCAGAGCGAACTGAAGAAGCTTCAGGAGTATGATCAGGTGAGACACTTAAGAGATGTGCTAACAGCCCACGGCTGAAATGTTAATTATAGACGCAGCTAAACTTTATTTGATTATTTTTATGTGCAGCTGAACATTCAGAGGCAGACCAAAAAAGCCTTCACTGACTTCATGGAGGGAGAGATTAACTTCCTTCCCACGTACAAGTATGACCCCAAAACAGACCGATGGGACTCGAGGTAAAAAAACATCCCTGTGTTTTTCTTATAACTGAAGGCACAGGCTTTTACACACCACATTTTCAGTTTCTATTCTTTGGAATGCTGATAAAATTTGCAAGTAGGCAACCACTTCCATATTATCATTACACAAATACAGAGTCAGCTGTTCTGTATGTGTCTGTGATGTGCGACCTCTCACTGTGCCTCTGAAACTGAGCGACTGTTTCCTTCAGTGGGAAGTGCCGTGTTCCGGCTTGGTGTGACAGAATCCTGTGGAGGGGCAACAATGTCAAGCAGCTCAAGTACCGGAGTCACATGGAGCTGCAAACAAGCGACCACAAACCTGTCAGCTCCCTCTTCAAGATAGGGGTAAGAAGCACTGTGGCCAAATAAGGACATATTGCAGAGCTGCAAGCTTCTGCTCATATTTCATGTATTAGTGAACAGCCCTGCAATAAATCCTCCCTTCATGGGGATTCAAATGTTTTTTTGGTGCTGTCAAGCTGCACTGAAAGGTGTTCTTAATATTCTGGCCCTCCCATTTGCATGAATTGGAGTTGACCTACTTTGGTGTAAATTTGAAGTGAGTGTTGGGACTTGTGTTTGTGCAACAGGTGAAGGTGGTAAATGAGCAGCGCCACAAGAAGGTATTTGAGGAGATTGTCCGGGCGATGGACAGAATGGAGAACGACTTCCTTCCATCTGTAACTCTGAGCAGGAGAGAGGTAAGAATAAGCAACTCAAGTACAAACAAACGTGCAAAAATCTTTTTCTTATCTTGGGTATGAGATAAATTATTAATCAGCGATTCATCCAGTTGTTTCCAAGATCAGGTTACTTGGAATTTAACCTCTTTTTCGCTCTTTCCTGCAGTTTACATTCGAGAATGTGAAATTCCGGCAGCTTCAGAGGGAACGCTTCATAATTCAAAACGACGGCCAGGTCCCCTGTCACTTTGCCTTCATCCCCAAACTCAATGACTCGCAGTACTGCAAGGCTTGGCTGCGTGCTGAGCCCAGCGATGGATTCTTAGAGCCCAGTAAGTCATTTTTATCATCATAACTAATTTTTCCCAAGTTTTTTCCTACAACTGACCTGTGATTTCCAATATTGTATTACTTTCACTCACTTTCTCTGCAACCGGCAAAGTGTGGTTAACTCACAAGACGAGTTGACTCTCATTTGAAATATTTTAGATTACAATTCAGAAACATGGCTGAACCACAGATACAAAACAAATGCAATAGAACCTCTCTGTCTGTGACCTATTTGAACAGACGAGAACCTGGAGATCTACCTGGAGGCGTATGTCAGTAAAGACTCTGTCACGCTGCTGAACTCTGGAGAGGACTCCATCGAGGATATTCTGGTGCTGCATCTGGACCGGGGCAAGGACTACTTCATCACAATCTCCGGGAACTACCTGCCCAGCTGCTTTGGCACCTCACTGGAGGCTCTGTGCCGTATGAAGAAGCCCATCAGAGAGATCCCCATTACCAAACTAATTGACCTGGTGAGAGAAAGCTTTTTAGTAGCATGCAAGGGAAACAGTCAGCTGAAACATAAAGCTTCCTCTACACAGATCAGATCAGTCTAGCTCAGATTGTGGTGTGCTGGCCGGCCCTCACTTACTAGCTATTCACCAGTAATCTGAGGGCATGTGAGGGCTTGCTCACTCCTTCAGGGTAAACTCGGAAAGAGACTATTTTGGGAGGATAAAATGTCTCAGCATGTATGTTTAAGGGAACAAGGAAGTGGCAAGGCATAAGAAAGGAGCACCTACAGAAAAAGGGAGAACTGACTCAGATTAGTGCAGCTGACTAAAGTTTAATATAACTAATATTCACATCTACATCTGTCTTCTTCCATATCACTATTTTTGATCTGATTTGTCTCTGAAATAGTGCTGCTATCACTCAGTACTCCTCTATTTCTACTTGAGCATTTCCATTTCCTGCTGGCCTTCATGTACTTGGATGAAATGATTTATGCAATCCATAATCAATCCTTCTTTTCTGACTACGATGCATAGTACTATCTTCTTTTGTTTCCTTCCATCGCCTCTCCTTACCTTCATTCCTTTCCAATTCTTCACTGTGGTGGTGGGCTGACTTCTTGCTCAGGGAGAGGACAGCTTCACGGAAAAGGTAAAATATTATCGAGGTCAGAATCACCTTGTAACAAGACCTGTGTTTTTAAGTTTCCCTCTTGTAAATCTTTATGGGACGTCCTTCAGTTCCTAATGTCTGAAAGAGAAACTGGGCCAAGTTTCTGTTATAATCAGTCTTGTGAGCTAATTCTATTACCAATGAAGGCTCTTATTGATTAATTGAAAAAATCATGTGAATCGATAGCCGCAGCCCCAGTTTTTAAATAACCCATTAATCAGTTATAGAACTTACCGTAGTCAATTAATCCATTTCTGGTTTGATAAAAAATAATCTGCAACCGTTTTAATACTTTAAATCATTCCCTGTTGTTTAAAGCACAAATGCCAAACATTTCCTCATTCCTGCTTTCAGTCATGATCCCACAGAAAAGACTGAGCTGAAGCACAGCTACACTGGCTTCATCTGAGAAGTTAATCAGTGCAAACTCACTTTGCCTGTCGTTTACCAGCTGCTGCTCTTGTCAGCTTTCTGAAATACAATCACACACCAGATCATGCCAGCTTTGTTATAATCTGTGTGTATGAAATAGTCAGCCATTAAGTCTCCTAGCGCCCACTGAGGGCAGGGTACAGCAGTCCGACGAAGCTTAGAAACACACGCACACAATCTCATTTCACAGCAGGTCACCCGTACTGCACCAGCACATCAAACACATGATTAAAACTAATGAGAATGAGTATTAGGGTCTGTTCAGTTGAGCTCAAATACCCATATTAAGCTTAACGAGAAGTTCACTGTTCCAATTCATAGCTTGTTAACTAATCTGTGTACTAAATGGCTGCATGGGTATACAGAGAGACACTTTGAATGCTAATTGTGGTTTTACACTGTACAGTATTATAATGTAATACATATTGATATTTACTCACTATCCTTGAGGATCAAAGGAGGCACTTTGGGTCTTTACAAAACATCACATTGGTTCTGCATGTTCGCACTGTCCACTATTAAAGGCTGCTTTTATGTGCAGCCTCACTGGCTGCGGCTATTTTGGGACATCTCTCAAGAGTCTTGGGATCCATTTGCAGAGACTTAAAGAGTGTAATATCCTGCTCTCAGTAAAATGTCTCTTCCTCAAATCTTCAGACCCCAGAGATACCAACCTCCCTGCTGGCCCCACGCCATCACTAATTGATCAGCTGCGTCATGTGCAGTCATTCTAATATCTGTTACACTCAAGCATTATAAATTTAGAAGAATCGGAATAATGAATTCTTGAATAATTTTAGTTTCCCTTGTCATCTTTAAACATTTATTCTTGTAACGATTACATATTTCTGTTATAATCAGTTAGTCAGTGTGAACATAGTTCCTTTTTTTTCCCATCAGGAAAGGTCCAAGGTGAACTTCCTGATTGTGGATGGTGCCAGTACTGAAGACAAACCTCTAAAGATCCCCAAGGAGGTGTGGATTCTGGTCAACCACCTCTTCACCAAGTCTTGTGATCAGGTAGGAATGCAAAATGAAAACACACTTTTCTACACGCTGAACAGATGTTAAACAATTGGAAAAGCTGTTAGAAATACACTCTTAGTTATGCCAACAAAACTATATGTAGCATATTGAATCATTTGAAGATGTTTCTTGGTGCATCTGAGGGCTAATTCTGCCATATCATCATGTCAACGTTGACAATAGCTTTCTGTGGGAATCTGTTGGGGCATCAGTAGCATCGCTAGAGTATCTGTATCACTAGAGAATAGCAGGTTCACCCAAGAGGTCAGCCAAGCCCTGAGCAAACCTCAGGGCTAAATCCTCCCTTCACTTAAATCAGCAGTTGGCAGGAAAGACACAGGAAATTGAGGAGTTGCAGTATTTATTCGCCAAATAATAAAAACTGAGATGTACACACACTGCCCTGCTACGTTCACGACGGTATACATCACACAACACGACGATTCTGTACTTATGAGCACATTCGTAAATGCTCCATATTTTCCTCTGTATGTGTTTCAGGAGGACCTCTTCCAAACGCCGGGTTTACAAGAGGAGCTGCAGAACCTCATCGACTGTCTGGACACCAGCATCCCAGACTCCATCCGTATCCTCCTTTTATGAAGCCACTTGTAGATAGAACAGAAGATAGAAATACACGTGTACATGAGCAGTATTAAGAAACATACTACTACTCAGTTATGAGGATAAGTTAGCATGATCACGTTGATAGTACATGGGAGACGTTTGAGTTTCTGCCAGAAGCCCTTTTTTTTCGACCAAGTGGTTCAAGAGGTAAAAGTGAAAAAAGGGTAACTCAGTGACGCTAAGTGCTATGTTGTCAGATGATAAGAGGAAATGAAGGCATAACCAGGTTCCTCAATAATCATGAAAACCATTAATAGTCCATCTGGAAAACATCTGCTTATCATGCTTACAGTAAATGTTGCACAGGACAGGCGAATGGTCCAATGAACAGACACACACACACACTCCACACACACTCAATTGTTCTTCCTTGACTGTCTGTGCAGCTGGTTGCAACCACTCTGTTGCTGAGGCTCTGTTGATCTTCTTAGAGGCCTTGCCAGAGCCAGTCGTCTGTTATGAACTCTACCAGCGATGCTTAGATTGCTCTCATGACAGCCGCTTCTGCAAACAGGTGGAGTGATCAGGCCTAGACCTGCCATGTAGTTCTATGTGTTGATGGGTATGATGGGTACCAAGTTGTGTTGTTCTCACACTCTGGATTATTTTGCTTTGTACTAAATATAACAATGCACAGTGGCTAATCGATGTCTCCATGTTGATGATTGACAGTTGATCACCCAGCTGCCCAGAGCTCACCGCAACGTGTTCCGCTACTTGATGGCCTTCCTGAAGGAACTGCTCAAGCATTCGCACAACAACAACTTAACAGCCAGCCTCATAGGTATGAGCTCCTCTGTTACTGCATACCTCAAGATACGTGGAAACAGAATTTGATGAAATGCAAAATGAACTCCTTATACTAGTTAAAATAATTTTGCCTGCATAGTTTAATTATATGTTTTAAAGAAATAAAACCACTAAAGTCTAAACTGATGTATTGTAAAATATTTGGTTCAACTATTGTCTAACAGGAATTAGTTTTTTGAGGCCACAACCAATGTTTATATACATTGGACTTATATAAGGAAGCATTGTTGATATGGATTCCTTTGTTTTTTTAATTTAAAATTTTCCCCATCAATGTGTTAATTTTTCCTTGCAACAGTGATAAAGATTGCAATCTTTGGTCAGTTATATCAATATAAATGTTTTTGAAATAATACACCTGCATGAAGCCAACCCTTACAATTTGATTGGTCAACTGCTAATAACAATGTGCACTATCAGGAGGATTCAATTTGTTTCTACTGGTGCTTAAGTACTGCATACATAATAGTTATATCTTGATGGCACCAATGAATTCCAAGCTAAGTGTATGTTTTGTTTTTCTTATCCCGTTAGCTTCCCTCTTTGCCAGCCTCCTCATCCGACCGCCTCCCAAACTGGTGAGTAGGCAGACGGCACACGACCGGCAGAAGGCCATTGACTTTGTCTTGGGTTTCCTCATGGCGGGAGATGAGGAGTAACCGAGGCCCCTCCAGTCGTCAGCGGTGTTGATTCGTGTCCCAAAGAACTGTGTAACATGATTTTCATCTGTTGGAAACCTGTGCAGCTTTTTTTGCAACCTACCTTTCACAAACTCTCACGTCAGACATCCCGAAGCTTTTTTTCAACTTCTAATTGAACTGTGTTGGTTTTACAAGTGTCATAGATTCAGTTTTGTTCTAAAAATGTCCGCTCGCTGGATTTGCAAGCACTTGGAAGAGGCTCCAACTGATGCCTATGCACTTTCTGATGGCCTAAAAGGACCCGTGCCTCGTTCTTAGCTCATCTTTCTTATAGGTGACCAAGCCAAAATTACCCTGAATAGTTAGTGGTATGAAAGTGGAAACATTATGTACCATAGATGCTGAGCATGAGACTCGATTACACTAAAGCGAGACAGAATCCTAGTATACCTTTCATAGCATTAAACGGGTTCAAGTGATTGTGATGATCATGACAATCGAACACTTACTCTGTTTAAGCTTGAAATACAGGTGCAGCATTTTAGCTGAGGGGGGCAATATACTACAATTATTTGTTGTCATACCCATTGTATTATAATTGTTATTTATATCATTTTTTTCCTGTTAAAGACATTTGGACCATATGAACTGTTAGTCTTTGGAAATATTCATCACATTCTATCATCCTGTTATACAAAACATGTTTGCCGTGAGCTTTCCATCTGGTTTTGCCAGTTCCTCTTAAGTTACATAACAAGCTTGTTAACACACTAACTTCCTGGTCGAGATGAGTTGTTACCCTCTGTTGGTCCGGACGTCTTAAATGGTGTAAATAATGATTGTTTCCCTGTCGACCGTCTGTATGGTGGTGCAAATGTGTGATAATGTCTACAGTCTTTCATGTTTGTCATGAAGGTGGTACTAT
>CAAKHC010007424.1:0-20767 GCA_901007825.1 Macroramphosus scolopax | reverse complement strand
GGTCGAGATGAGTTGTTACCCTCTGTTGGTCCGGACGTCTTAAATGGTGTAAATAATGATTGTTTCCCTGTCGACCGTCTGTATGGTGGTGCAAATGTGTGATAATGTCTACAGTCTTTCATGTTTGTCATGAAGGTGGTACTATTGATGCTGTTTACATGTGTCTTTCTTCACCTCTGCCACGTCTCAAATGTCCGGCAAATGATTCATTGTTTTTAGATCTGTGTGATGCCAAGTCTCCGACGTTGTGTTCCTTGCAGTAACTCCAGATGAGTAATACACATCATCACTCAAGTGAAGCAGCATTTTCTGGGTGCAGGTTTGGCAAGATTTAATAGCTTATTATAGGATATCGTCTGACTGATTTTCTCCTTTGTGCCACAGAGGACAGTGTTGCAAAACATGTCATGGTTCGTGATATAAGGAATGGCTTTGCCTTGTGTAATGAACAGTATTTTGTCTCAACAGAGAGATATTAGCTTCCTCACTTGACAGAAATGCCACAGCATTTATATCTTTCTTCAATATCCCATAATGTTGTGATTCCATAAAAACCTGACGTTATCTTCAGAACACGCTGGATCTTTGGAGCTGATATGCGAGTGCCTGATGTAACGTGACACTGCTGACAATCATGACCATAGGACTGAAATCGCTCTGTTTCTGTGTTGGTTCTTCTGCCCTGTTGCCATAGACAACAGATTCTTCATCAGGGCCGGAGGTGAGCGGAGGTGTTTTTGACTTTAAGGAAATGTTCCGGATGATCTCGATTTGGGGAAAGCTATTTTTGCAATATCCACTTGTTTTGCAAATACTGCTATCATAATGAAAAACACAAAATATAATCAATATCTTCTGATTTAAGTATCCTTTGCCACTGAATCTTCGCTGTGGATCTATTGAGGCTTCTGTCCTCAGTTTTGTCAGTTTTATCTGCTCCTGAATTATGGTCATCGTTTTGGTACTCATTAATTTATTTTACAATAATAAATATGTATAAATCTATTTCGTGCTCCAACTCAACAGCACGCTGTTGTAATGTTCTGTGTGGGAATCCTTCTGAAAGCTTCTTGATAAGCTCTAAACTGCACAATGGATTTTAGGGCTCACTCTTCAGCTCCATGTGAAATTGTTCCTGGCTGATGTTCACGCTATAGTTGGTCTCCTTAGCGGCCGATGAGAGATCCCTCACCTCACTGCTACATTCTCATTCACTACAAGTATAAAACCTCCACCTTGGTCCTGCTGCCACTATTTTCTAGCCCAGTTTGAATCCATCCAAAGCAATGGCCATGCTCCGAGTGTCTTCTTACCGCAAGCTGTTTGAGGAAGATAAGTGGAGGCGAAATGGAGGGTTCAGTGCAGGGCAGTACCGTGCCTCCGTCAGGTCAGTGTGGGTCTCGGGGTAGAGGGAAGATGTTGGAGACGATTTCAGGGCTTCTGTCATGAATAAACATCAGCTTTGAAATGTTCTTCACCAGAAGAAAAGGCCTTGTCTAATTTCATGGAGGGGTGTTGTGATTTTCTGTGTTTACTGGGCTCACACACACACACACACACACACAAAAGGGTTCAAGCTGATTGTTCCTCAGTGTTGATGAGAAATGTCTTGTGTTCATGGAAGAAATGGCATTATTGTGTAAAAAGTTCACTCACTGCAAAAATGCACTAAAGCATTGTTTTGTAACTTTAGTGAGTAGTCTGCTGGGATAATGAAACAGATTATAGAGTCAACAAGGGACGGGGTAGATATAATTTGATATATATATATATATATATTCTGACGACACTTAAAAACTCTAAAACACATGGGATGAATTGTTTTCGTACATTCATGTCTAATAATTTTTTGCTCTGTACGTTGATACATGGTGAGGGTTGTGAACTTGACCTGAAGTAGTGTCAACAACTCCGTTTGGCCTCTGCACATTGTCCACACCTCACAGGGGTGCGGCCGTTGACGACTGTGACTGTGACAAGTTAGATTTCTCGACTGCCAAGCTGCTCAACAAACAGGGTCTGAGCCAGTTTGCACAGGATCGCACCATCATCGCTGCCCTCAATGATCGCCTGCTCAGGCTTATTGAACTGGTGAGAACAAACTGCTGCAAATCCCATTAACAAAATGATGCTGTCACTGTTTCTAGATGTCTGAGATAATCTCACATATTACTTCGTGCCCCTCAGGCCCATTGCTTTGAGGAGGAGAATGAGTCTCTCGAATGTCAGATTGAGGAGCTCGAGGACAAGCTGAAAGGTCAGAAATCCTCTTCCAGCTTCACTGTGACTCAGCCGGACTATAGCCTGGACGCAGTGGTGGACCGGCTGCGCCAGGAGAGGGTAGGATACCGTCTCCCTGCTGCACGTTTGTGTGTGTGTGTAACATTCCTACATTTTCAGCTCATGCCCCCACAAGCACAAGCTATGCAGATACTACCGCTCTCATTCTATCTCATCAATTTGACTTCAGTTTTTAACAGTGACAGGTCTGATCTATAAGCCTGTCAACATCCATCATTGTCTGCACCCTGCAGGATGAGACTCTGTGTGACACCAAGGAACTGCAGAGAGAGCTGAACTGTATACAGCGAGAGTATGAGGAGGCTGCACAGATGAAGATGCTCCTGCAGCAGGAACGCCTGGATGTTGCTGAGGTAAAAACTCCAGAGGGAACACATAACAAACATTTGAAGACAGCTGACTAGTGACAGGAAGAACACCATCATACCTTTGTAATAGTTAATCAATAAAACAAAACTGCATAACACCCTCATTGTATAGGGCTTTAAATCTAGTTAATCAAAGCTCTTCATGTTGCTTCATTCACACACACATTCATACACTGATGATGGAGGAAGGTGGCCACCAGATCATCAGGAGCAATTAGAGGTTTTTGCACAAGGATATTTCGACATGGTGAATCGGGAGTGGAACCAGTAACCTTGAAATTACTGGCTGGCCACTCTACCTGCTGCAATATAGCTGCACCTATAATCTGACCTTCTGTATATCCAACAAGGTGAGCCCTAACACACTAATGTCATATGTTAGGTTCTAGAGTGGTTACACATGAAGGAGTTCTGCCACTACTACTTTCATTATCTGAAATATATTTCTCTACAGAATGAAATTAGCTGTTCTAGATGTTGGTGATTACATACGTTTGAGACAGTTTTAGGTGAAGAAGTTACAGTAGTGATAATGATGTTAAAGCAATTCATTAATCAGACTTTCATTTCATGTGAGGATGTAACTTCAGCACTAGGTGGCAGTGTCGTCAAGCGTCTCCCTGCCTCTCTGACACTGCACAGCTGCTCCATAGTGGTACTATCCACTGGGTGTTCACTAGCAGTCACACAGTAACCTGAGCCACCAACCTTTCCATTCCTCAGCCCTCACACATGCCAGAGAATATCCCCTCTCTCAGCCAGGACAGATGCGAGGGAGGCTTTAATTTCTCCCTTACAGATGTAATGTGGGTTGTAATACGGTGCCGTAATGCTCCTGCTGGCTGACTTCTCTGGTTCTGTATTGGAAGCAGCTGCAGAGTGACAAGACTTGGTGGGAAATTGGCAGGGAGGCAGAGGAAGAGCAGCAGAATGTGGAGGAGAGAATACTGCACAGCTCAACTCACAACTAGCTGCAGTTCTCTGCGCATAACGGTGGACAGTGATGGAACAGAGCATGTTTGGCTTTTTTTTAAAGTTTAATACCGGCTATAGTTTGGCTTCTCAGCCAGTGTGCATCATTGTCGTGTTCTCCTTAGAATAGCCTATACTGATCTTTATATGGGATTTGCTTTTTTATTTATTTGTCTGTTTTCAGTCAGACAGCTTTTATTAGTGAAAACGACAAACATTCACAGAAGCAAGTGAGATCAGCTTTAGCCAAGTATCGTGAATCCTGAGTTATTGATGACAGGCAACAAATAGAAACGGGTTGTCGGGTTTTTCATTCTCTTCAACTAAGAGTCACTTTATGCAGCCAAAGTTTTTGTGCTCCACCCTGGAACACAGAGGGAAACATCTTCTCTCCAGAGGATCGGAACAGTTTCACAAGTTACATGTGTTTGATACAACATGATCCTCTCCAGCTGCTGGCTAATGTTTGAACAGCAGTGGGTCCAGACTGCTGTCAATCAGGGACCCTGACATGCTCCCGGCAAGGCTCCGCGATTCCAGCACCAAACCATCTCTGCATGTTTCTCAAACGGAAATGTAGGCACCCACAGTAATTGCACCCAACACCAATTAATCTGGTTCTCTAAAAACGAGTAGATGAGCTGAGAACCCCTGCTGGCAAATGGATTGGTGGACAGGGCTTTTGTCTCTTGTTAGCCTCTTTCTCATCTTCCTCCTCCCCCTTCCTCTGCATTGCGGTGTCTACTTGCTGTTCAGTGACACAGTGGGCATGCTGGATCTGGTGGTTCTTTTAATGGGTGTTCTGGGTGGTAACTTTGCTCCAACCTGTGGTGTGATTTAGTTCCCAAACTGCATCGTGTAACATACTTCAATGTAAAGTTCTCCTCCCAGACACCTCCAGAAATTAAGCTGAACTTTTTAACTCTCAGCGTTGTTCTCTGTTAACTTAATTCTCCCCTTCACTGCGCAGGAAGTGGATGCTGTGACAGCAGAGTGTTTGGCACTGAGGGAGCAAACGTCTATCTACGAGGAGCAGCTGGCCAACATGGAGGCCCAGCACAAGATGGTGAGTGAGAGAGAGAAGATATATAGCTGCAGTGTGATGAAACAAGACAATTTTACGGCCATAAAATGACTCGAAATGTAGCACTTAGGTCAGACGGGAGCGTTGGAGGAAAGCCAAGGCGTGTGGTGACAAACACGGCTGTGATGACCCCAGTCACCTTGCAGCCGTGTTAACAGGAAAAGTAGTGATGTGAGAAGCTCAAAACAACCCCCAAAAGGCCTGATTCTCCCATTTTTGCTCGCTTTACTCCTTTATCCATGCTCTTAGGATGGCTATATGGTTACAACACACATCATTGCCTATACCGCCTTAACACACATCCTGCTCACTCCACCTTTTACAATATCGCCAAGACATGACAAATGCGTCCCAGTATGAGATCTAGAGGCTGTATGGAGAGAGAGAGGCAGCTGAAGCAGGAGCAACTCCATCACACTGTGTTTTTCTCTGCAAAGCCGGGCCGCCCGGCGTTTAACACACTCCCTCTGGGACACGCTCGATAACTCTCAGTCCGGGAAATGCGGCTGAAAAACCAAATGAACACAGAAGTTCTCTTTGTTTTATTAACTGTTGTTATTATCAGCACTTCCAGATAGCCCATATTCCCCTGACAAATGGGCAGCCATGTCGTTACTCAGGTGGACGGAGAAAAGAGAAGAATTAACGGCTGCCACTGCAGCTCTGTAACAGCCCATTTTACTCATAATGGAGTTTTTTTTAAGGGGCTACCTATAACAAGATAAAGACATCCATGTTGAGGTCTGTGTTTGTACATGCATTAAAAGTACTATGTACTTGGACTTTCAGTGGTGGAATGTAACTCAGTACATTTCCCTACTGTTTTATATTGTACTTAGGTATTTTCTTTTTGCCCTTGTTTATTCTTCTGTTACACAAATTTATAGAATCCACGTGGTCCGTTTATCTGTATTGAGAACTTTTATTTCTGACAGTTTAAGTTCCTTACAGTGTGGTTTTGCTACTTTTGCTGAAATATCTGAATCCTGTTTGTGTGTGTCATGCATGAGCAGGCAGTCCAGAGGCTGCTGGAGCCAGCCGAGGCGACTACGGGAATGGTGGCAGCTATTAAATTTAGCAGCCCTGACATCACTCCGGCCTTGGATGTAAAGGAGTACTACTGCCAGCTGGCTGACCGCCTCCAGGTACTAGCACAGTGTAGCATAAAACACATAAACATGTCATGCAGTGGAAGTCTTTTTGTGCCAAATGCTGCACAGTAGCAGGCTTGTGTACATTTTTAGAATCACAATCCTATTTCTGGCTTTGAGCTACGCACACTTGCATGTGCATGAATGGGCCCAGACAAACCTTCATACACACAATCCAGGAAGCAGCTGCCATTTTCATCCTCCCACTGACCACTTGACCCCCCCTCCCATTTTCACCACATCGCCCGTCCTCCCTGCCGAGTCAGATCCAGATGTAAATCTCAGCTTTCACAAATCACGCAACGATACTCCCACTTGTTTTCTTTCCCACTTAACACAACACCAGGGAAGAACTTGAGAGTCGGAGGTGCAATTCTGGGCCCTTACAGAATGCCTTTGTCTACCTGTTTGTGTGTGAGTGTGTGTGTCTTGCAGGAGCAGCGGTGCTGTATTAGGGTCACACTATAGCTCCGGTGGGTCTGACCTCGGCTGGGGTGAGGATGTCTGCCCGGTTCAGAGGTCAGGGCTGTAATCAGACTGCTGGCCGCCTTCCCAGGCTCCTCGGCAGAACTGGAGTGGACGCTGTTTTGTGTGTGTGTGTTTCCATCATTTAGTTGTAAAGGCTATATGGCGTATTTATATATTTGTGTGTCTGTCTTTATGTGTTGGTGTGTTTCTTGGAGCCAGCCAATCTTGTTTCCCCCAAACCTTGTCTATTCTCTCTCCCACTCTCTCTACCTCCGCCCCCCTTCTCTTCTTCTGCCAGCTGGACACAGTCTTGTCTGTGCCTGGCCTCATTTACGAGACGCAATTGTCTCGATTCTAAAATGATTGCTATTGGGTTGGAACAGTAATGGTGATTGCCGGCTGACTCCCACACACCTGTGCACCCTCATGTTACTCGTTTCTGCTGCATTTGTTCCATCCAATCAGGAATGTGGTGCACACAAGGAGCGGTTCAACCATCAGCCTGTACAAGGGGCGAGCCAAGAGAGCCTCTGATTGCCCTTTAGTTCCTTGTCAGAGTGCTCTTAACAGCCTAAGAGAGCGCGCTCTCCTCCATCGTGTGCATATGCAGTGAAACTGAGATTGAAGCTGGTCTGATTTTATCCTCTTCTTTTTATACGTGCAAATTCAAAGCTTATTTATCTCTGTCTCTGCAGTATGATTGCGGTTCATCCTCCGTTCAAACTGATGATGGGAAGATAGTTGGGGGAGCTGCAGGGTCAACGATCAAAGACTTGCCAAAGATAAAGGACATCAGTGAAATGAAGACGCTGGTCAGTGGACTCTCCCTTTGTTCCGTCTGTTCATCATGATAATGTAACATTTTGTGAACTCACCTCCGGTGGTGCCAAGTCCAATGTAACTATACTTCATTTTGGTTTGTATTTGCAGACATGTCTGGCTCTGAGATTTCTTCTTTCTTGCATAGATAATTGATAATCCATAGTAACAGGAACATTTATACACTGTATTTTACAGATCAATCAAACAACACATGTTATTTAGTGACATGTGGAGGAGCAGGCAGGCAGTACCAACAGCCTCAAATTAGCTGCAGCCTGGAGAATTGGTGGAGGCTACAAATGGAGCTCACCCATAGCTCAACAATCTTTCAATTAAGGCGGGAGTAAGCAAAACTGATGTAGCCACATACGTGTTTCCTGTAATTGTTCTTTTAGCGCTACCTCATGGCAACCACTTTGCTAACAGAGGCTAGAACACTACTAGCAAAGGCTAACACACTGCTAGCTTTTGTTTACAGACTGATAATAGAAGCTAACAAACAGCTAAAAGAGGCTCGTACACTGCTAACATTCGCTAACACAAAGATAACAGAGGCTAGAACACTACTAGCAAAGGCTAACACACTGCTAGCTTTTGTTTACACAGTGATAATAGAAGTAAGCACGTCCCTAAAAGAGGCTCATACACTGCTAACGGTCGCTAACACACAGATAACAGATAACGTGCGATGCAATTGGTTAACTTTGATGGTTGATCATGGTTTGTGTTGAATGAAGTTACTACTTCCTTAATGTTAGGCAACCTTTGCCATTGAGGTTACAATATTAACCACAAGATTACGATTAGCGGTTGTCCTCTACTGTAGCTCTACGTTTAGAGCTTTTACTTGATTGTAACTTAGATATGGTCAATCCATCTTTGGCTTTCTCGTCTTAATGTTGAGCAAAAGCAAACAGTCTCGTGGCTTCATGTTCAGCTCACAGACATTAGAGGTGTTTCAATCTTTTCAATTTTAGCAAGAAAACAAGAAGTCCCTTTAAAACCTCCACTACCACCAACCTTAGGTTGTAGGAAAGTGTAGTAAAGAGGGAGTCTTAAAACTCACAACTGGCCCTGAATCAGCCACCAGCTCCTAAATCACACTTAATGGTGAAAATAAATGATTTCCCACAGCGGGCGGAGGGAGTGGAGAGTCGCTGAGTGACAGCGGAGCAACAGTGTGGGAGATCCTGCTGACCGGAGTGTTTACTCTGCGGACACTTTCAGCAGGAGATGTGAAGGGCTTCAGCTTCAGCTCAGACAGGATTTATTACCCTCTGTGTCCTCAGTCATTAAGCAGAGTTTTTCACAGCGCCGGCAGCGTCATAAACGTCTTAAAAATTTGACACACACACGAACACACAGACAGGAGACTTCCTCTTTAAATGGAAAGAAGAAAATAAACCCTAATCTGATACTTCTCATCTGTCCAGGAGAAAACGCCAGGAAGGCAACTCAGCCTTGATTAAAATAGACAGCAAAGTGAGGCATCAATAAAGAGGCAGACTTCAGTAGAAATCACTGACTGACTGCAGGAGAATAACAGCAAATAACCCCTCTCAGTTCACCTCCATGTCTTTCACAGCGGTCAAACCACAGCTAAGACTTCACCACATCTGTAATGAACATGGTGGTTTGGTTCTCATTACTGTCGTTGCATCACTACCACCAGCTCTTTAAATAAACATTGAGCCTCTGTAACCACAGCAGAACTCTCCCAACATCATCTACTTTGCTCTAACATGCAGCATAGCTCTGTTTAGTCCAGCCTGATGGGTGGACAGCACGGCTTGATGTGCTCTGTTTCCTCTCCTGCATGTGATGGATGCCTCGGGTCTGGTTTCTTACTGAGACACAACATGGCCAAACAAACAGATTGTGGTGAAGTCGGCCCTAACACAGACATGTATATAATAAAGAACAGGCTCTGATGGGTTGTACGCACTCGTACACTACTGATGATGCCGGAGAGAACGAAGGGAAGTGTGAGGAAATGACGCCACCAGGTTGAGAAGTCATCATCAGCCTGGTAGGAGTACCTGCGTCTTTAATCTGCTCACATGATCTCAGTGAAAGCCGAGCGCAGCTGCCTGATCCTCATCAGGCAGCGACAGCTAATTGTTGAACTTGTCTGATTGCTGTAATTACTCTCGACAGGACGCTGCACCTCACAACTCGTGATACAAATGAAGTAACCTGTTTTACTTCTGTTGGTCAGATTGCAATCAAGAACAGTATATTGTTACATATTCAAGATATTTCCTCTGGTTGAAAAGAATCAAAGAAAGATGAACTCACATTCATCAGTTGACCAGAAAAACGATCTCTATTGAAAGTTATAATATTTTCCGTGTTTAAAGTAGGACACTGTTTGCTCACATGATCGACATACAACTGTGTGTTGGTTGATGGGATTTTAACTTGGGTAGGATTTCTGCCTCCCCTTAAGGCCAAAAGTAATCAATTAACGGAGCTTTAATGAAGTCTTATCTAGTAGACTGAGGCTCAACCTCTCATCTCATCGTCTGAAGGTCTCTTGAGCCAGATCCTGAATGCAGCAGACTCTGAGGCTGCTGCTTTTGTACTTGAGTACTTCAATAACTATGAAGATGATTAAAGGGTTTATGTCTGCATACTGTATAATAATAACCTCGGCGGTGTCTCGTCTATATTTCTTTAGATTTCAGAGCTACAAAATGAGCTTGCTGAGCTTGAAAGCTGCAGCGAGGAGTTGGAGGACGAGATAGAGATGAAGAAGGCTGCATATATGGAGGAGATTGCAGAGTTGGAGGTATGAGTGTGATCATAGCAATCATAGGTCGTAACGGATCAGTGATTTGGACCAATTCTGTCATTTAATCTCCCTCCCCTTCATTTCTGTGTGTTACTCAGTGCACTCTGGAGGAGATGAGGAACAAGGAAGACGAGCTCCAAGCGCAGATGAAGGAGCAGTGTGAAGACTACAAGGAGCTGCTCATTGAGAAGATGGCCAGAGACATGGAGATTGCTGCCTACAGGTCAGTGTACTGCGGTGATAAATGGTCTAAATTCTAGACTACACATGTAATCAGGTGATTTTATCGATTGTTTAAAGAAGCCATTTTAGCCTTTGTTAATGCGATTGACACTCCTCATGCATTCTCTTAAAGGAACAGTGTGTAGGATTTAGTGGCATCTAGTGGTGAAGTTGCAGATTGCAACCAATTCTGCTTCACTTCGATCAGTGAATTCCGTTTAGGTCACACTAGTGTCCTTGTTTCCTGCCGTCGCCAATACTGATTTCCTTTCCTCAGTTTGTGGTTGAAAAAAAAACAAACAAAAATTACGGAAAGGCCAGAGCTGTTGACTCCTTTGCCTCCAAAATATTTATTTGCGCTTATGTCATGTATAGCTTGGTAGAATCACATCAGAGAAGATGATTCTTTGCAACAGTATGGGTGAATTGTTAGCGAGCCACTTGGATGAAGTAGAGACGGGCTGCCAAGTCAGCTGGAGTTTTTCCATTCCAACATAAACACACCATCAGATGACTTCACTGATGAATTTGTCCTCTCTCATTAATGGTGTCCAAGTCATGAGGTCACATACTGTTGTTTTTGATTAAAGTTATGAACTCACAGACGCCCCGGCGTAAAATGTAGATTCCCATCTCCGCTGTAGCTGTTTAAATGAGAACAGACGCTCCCTATGGTGTGCCATAAAATGCCACACGGTATTTAAACCTGTCAAGGAGATTTATGAGAATTATAACATACATATATATATAATCAAGGCGTGATTTCACTGGATTTAAATTAACTTCATATTCTGTTTACTTTTGACATTCTTTACACATGAGCCAATCCTGAACAGCACGTCAGACGATGTGCAAATGAGGTGTCCACTGTCACCCACCTTCCTTCCACGTCAACCACACTTAAAAGAAGTATTTCCCTAAGATCCTGTGTACAAGTCCAGAAATGTCCAGGCAGCTCATTTAATTGTCACTCGTACATCCGCTTTGTCCAAAACAAGATATTCCTGCAAACAAAGGTGCCCGGACAGTCACAGGAAACTGCTGCTGAATATGATGCAGTTTCCTGTGTGTGACCTCGAAGACGTTTCATGTCATCCCCTCCTGCCATTGAGATTGTTTAACCATCTGCCATCCTGATATGCGGAGTGACGTATTTCACCCAGCCCGGCCTGCTGCCATGCACTTCCTGCGAATGCATCTGACCCCCGGGGGGGCCCATGCTGCAGGCCTGACCCTCACAGTACCTCATTAGAATGGGCAAAGGGGACCCCAGACTGTCAGAGCTGTGAGCTGGGCCTCTGCCAGCTCTTTTCCACGCCAGCCTGTTAATGTCAGGGCCCCCCTTCACCCTTTGGACACATTTCCAGATTTGCCACAGTTTAAAACCCCCTCGTTACCCAACAAACTGTCCCAAAGACATTTAAAGCAAAGGAAAGCCGCACAGACGGTGCCAACCTTTTTTCCTCCGTTTCTTTATTTACTGACTGTTTTGTCATCCCTGATTAAAACCATGAATAAGAAATGAAAATGGTGGTTGTTTATTCTCTCCATGTTGTGGCAAACTGTCTGCACAACAGACTCTAATGACCCCAGGCTGCCATTACTGGGTGGCTTATCGCCTGTGAAAGCATCTCAGAGCAGTTTGGGCGGATGATCACTGCTTTTGCTCACTGCTAATGTGAAGCACATCACACTGTAATTCAGTCTTCTGTTCATTGTGTTCTGCTCACGCTGCTACGTGACACAGCAACAATTAGCTTAACCGAGACCTGTTTTTTATTAAGCGTACATTCAACAGCGGAGGATTATCAGTCTTATTTCAAAAGCTGCAATAATAAATGTTTTATTAACCGTGGATCAAATTTCCACCGTTATTTCTTTTACCTTTTTAGGGCCTTTCAGCTTATTGTTTCGGCAGCTGCACTATTTTTGTCTCCCTGCTCTCGTTGTTTTCTTTCGGAGCAGGCAGCGTTTTCAGACGTTTTTACCTGCTCACTCAGCAACAAACGGGATTCAGACAGGACTGGTTTTGGAAGTCCCTGTACTCAGATTTCTGGTACTCGCATCGCTGTGGGTTACCCTGACGCTCTCTCAAACACTTTCTTTTTATAGGGCTCTCTCTCTCTCTCTCTCTCTCTCTCTCTCTCTCTCTCTCTCTCTCTCTCTCTCTCTCTCTCTCTCTCAAACTATCACTATCAAAATAAAGTACATATGATAATAATAAAGATAATTTTATCATTTGTTTTACTTATTCATATGCAAGAATAAAATGAGTCAGGAATATCTTAATCTTTGGCCTTCTTGTCATTAATAAACAGCCATATGGCGATATGTCAGTCTTCTGTTCAAAAGAAAATCTGTTCTTGTAGGTATTTAGGAATATTAGCCAGCAGTATATCAGTAAATAATGGAGACAAGGTTTGCTGGAATGAAACATAAATTGCAACCGACCAAATAATCTCCGCTCTTGCGCAGCTTTGGATCGCATCCCGTGGTCTTCACCAGCAAAGAGTTTGCCACTTTTCATGAAAATGCTTTGCAGATGTTAAAACTTTGTTGTTTGTTGAAATATCTGAGGTTTCGAACTCATCCATCACTTTGTAAATAGCCGTGAGTGAGATTTATAGTTGAAGCGCTCAGAACCGCCACTCGACAAGAGCAAAGTGGAAACTTAAAGACATTTCCAAATGTTTCCCAGTGTCGGCCTCTTAATGCGCTTGGCTTTATTAGATGCGATACATTTTGATGAATTATAAACAGCAATCTTAATAAAAACTGTACGAGATAGCGATGACAGTAATGGCTAGTTGAACCCCGAAAACAAACAGGATTTTTTCTGCTCAAGAACAAACTTTGAACATAGATTAATGACAATATACTGCCTCTCTGCCTGTGTGAGTAATTTCTCCTTGTCCTCTTTGTGTCGTTATGTGTATCTCTGGTTCAGGAGCCTGGTGGAGGAAGAGGAGGTGAGGCTGTGCAACCTGTGAGGCCGGCGAAATGCACAGACGGGCTGGAGTGTGGCTTTAAGCTACCCCCCACACGCGGACCAGAAAATACACAAAGAGAAAAGGGAAAAACATGTGCAATGCTCTAGAATGAAGCTTAAGCTACCAAATTGCTTTTGAGCAGATGTAAACTTATCATGACAGATTAATGCCGTCTGGAGGCCTAAGCCGAGCCATTGATAACAGGTCGCTGGCAGATGACCTCAAGACTACAAGAAGGATGGAGCTGTCTGAAAGCGGTGGGAGGATGGGAGCTCTGCAGTGAGTGTATCCATTCAGTATCTGGCAGGGATATTTCCTTAAGTGGGTTTTATCTATACTACCTCACTGATATGATTCAGATATGTTCCTCTCTGTGGAACGAGTCCCGTATAGACGCATGGAAACACACAAACACAGATACAGGAACACAAAAACAAAATAGTGCCGCTCCTTGAAGTCAGTCCCTTCATGATAGCACCTCGTCCATCACTCGAACAGAGACTGATTACCAGCTCTTAACCCTTGCCCTCTCCACTGTTAACAAACATATTGGCAGCTCTGTCTTCACTAACTAAAGACATCCAGCCTTTCCTTTGCTTGTACAGTCATGTTGGTTTTATACATAACTGACAGTCAAGTGCACGCTGCCCCGTGTTTGGATTGCAAATGGTTCATGACGTTGTTTTTCTGCAGTTTCTTGCAAAACTTGCACCTGGATCCTTCCAGACAGGAAAAAGTCTGTGTGATTCATTATTTCTTCTTTGAACAGCCGAGTCCCAATTTGCTGACATTTCGGGAACAAGTATTTGGTAACACCTTCCTCTGTAATCTTTTCCTCATTTTCTACATGACTTTCAAGCTGGCGGTTATAAATCATGTCGGTTCCTGCTTCTGCACGAGCTTCAGAATTTGCTTTAAATTCATATCAAATAAATCTAGTTGCTCGAGAGACACAGTCTGGTTTTTTCTTGCGAAAATCTGTTTCATGAAGAAGTGCTTGTGAGTCCTTGGGTTTAACGTTTCCAGCACTATAAAACTATGCAAGCAGCAGAGTGATTTATGTTCAGTGATCCCTCCTTCATTCATCTTCATGCTTAAAGTGAGATTTGAACATTCCCAGCTATTAATGATCTCAAAGGCTTGTTAGCTCCGTCGTAAAGATGAAAAATGCTGCTAATAACCGATCAGACAAGATTAGCCACAGTCTGTGAACTTGTGGTGATGAGTTCGGCTCTGTAATAATTGAGTTCAGTGCCTGGCGAAGGGGGCTGGTACTGAGTTTAATTGTCCCGACATGAAACATGCCAAGAGGAAGCCTCTGTCTGTTTTCTCCGTGCCAAATTGCTCAATCAGGCCCCGGAGGAGCTCGAAGACGTGTGTCCCCCAGTGCTCCACTGTATCTGTTAAATAAAGGGCGCCTACAAACCATCCAATGTTTCTGATCTCACGGGGCGAAACTGTCTTTGGTACAACAACTTGCTCGTGGTGAATATGAAAAACAGAAAAAGAGTAATTATCTGTCTCTCTGAGGGTTGTGCTCTCCACATGTTATCTTCTCTGTTCTTACAAATGTGACTGAATGCTTGACGTAGACTGAACATGGAGCCCATTGATCTTGTGTTCAGTTCTCAATATGCAGAAGAAATATGAAACGACATGAAGAAGACTCAGTCAAAATCAAAAGCAATAAAATAAACCACACACTATCTATCAGACCATCTCGTAAATGACAATAAATAGACTGACATCCATTGAACATCCACGACACAATAAAAGAATAATTGCTTAAACAGAAGATGTGCTTCTATTGAAAACCACACTCAGATCTGAAATGAATCACACATCGATTTGGAGGCATTTTCTGCTGCTTTTATAACACAATTAAGTATTTCAAAGACTCTTGAGCTGTGTGAGTGTGGTGACCTCAGTACTTTGCCCCCATCACAAGTCCTTGACAACTGAGTAAAATGCGCATTAACCCCTCGGAGCTGGTCAGTGACATTGAGTGGCCCGGGGCAGGACTGTGGCACCTCTGCTCCTTGAAGCCGGACTATTTGATTTGAACGCAGAGACTTTCAAAGCTGAGTCATGGATCAGCGGTCAGAGACTGCCTTGGCCTTTTCATCCTTTTTGCCTTGACGGTTTCTGTGGACGAGGGGCGGAGAAAGCAGCAGAAACCTGACAAACACCAACAAACAAAAGAAGTGATTGCTGGGTCCCTTTGGATAAGGTTAAGATTGAATGTTTCACCATGACTTCACTGAGGGTTTTTACCCGTGCTGAAAGAAAGTATTTCAAACAATATATGTCGTGGACATAACATCCCATTAATATCACATGGTGCAAGAATGTCTTTACATTAAGAGTGGCAGGCCAGGCCTATAAATAATGACACCTAAGATCGTTATATCAGTCCAAATATCTCCAGTCTGCAACAGAGGAATCTGATTAAGGCCTGAGGTAATGGTTACCAAGGTCAGCTTGTAAAACTCAGCTCGGCTGTCACCTATACATAGGTATCACCAAAATAATCTTATCCCTTCAGGTTCACCCAGACAAATAAACACTGTCCTCAGTGAGGACAAAAGTAATTTTTTAAAGTCTCGTCGTGGCAGTGTGGACGTAACGAACTGAGCTGATGTTTAGAGAGCAAATAAATAAAAGAGGACAGGGTTGAATCAAGGAAGAAAATAAGAACAGTAAAAATATACAAAGGAGAACGAGTTATTGAGAAAGTATTTCCTTAACAAGAGGGGAACAAATAATAAATAATGGGGCCTCCCTTGAGGCCGGACTGGCATGCCTGAGGGAAGTGGGCATCCCTCTCGTTTTATAGGGGTCGAGGACAGGCTCTCGCTGTGGGAGCATCACACAACACGGTCCGAAAAGAAAACCCCTTAAAGGAATGTTATCACACATTTCTAAGCAATCACGCACTCAGTTTGGACGACTTGCTACGCTATATGAAGATGGTGGTGTGACCCCCACAGCTCCCCACATCATTTCATCACTGTAGTTGTTGCCCTCCTCATATCTGCAGTCCCACTTGGCCTGTATAACCGAGAGAGTGCTGACAGCTGTGACCCCACATTTACCCCACCCTCCCCTCATGTCGGTCCCAAAGCAGGTGGCAAACACCACCAACATGACCCTCTTCTTGTCTTTGATCTGCCGGCTATGTGGATTTTTCGATACCTTCATTTCTCGGTCAGATGCTTCACTTGTGCATTCAGGAGATGAATTAAAGCTCCTTTTTTTTAAATCTCTGTTTATGTTTCAGTCCACATAGTGAGTTAGTCACTGCCAAAGTTGATAAAAGTTTCTGTTTTGTCCCCAAGTGTTCAATTATTCAACTTCACAGGGTGTGCTGGATGGAGGCGGATAAAAGGCTGGGCTACAGGGAACACTAGAAAATAGCCCGGATTTGTATTCAGCAGCTTTCATACCCATTAAAGGATGTTAGCATCTTTTTAAGTATGGTTACTTTATTGTCAGCTTAGGGCTTACACGGATCCAACCATTTGCAGAATTGGATTCTTGGCAGATGGCCTGCATGGACCTTGGCCACCCTTGAAGTTAGTTCTCATGTTAAGCTTCACCCTCTCAGTAAATGGGGCTGCTCCCTGCACTTACCCTCCATAATGGAGCTTGTGTCTTGGTTGTAATGGTTTCTTATCAGTTAAAAAAAAACAATATTGCATATTTTCTTTAAGAGGTTTTTTCGTATCTCTGTGATGATATATGACATACTCTTATACCCTATATGACCGTGAGGGTGGCTGTGGTGAATTTTCTAGCCAATAGTAGCTTATTTGCACATGCAACAGATAAGGTGAAACATTAAGAGTCGTGTTTGTTTCCAGTAATAACACTTGTAATAGCTCTGTTTTGGTTTTGACCAACTTCCCAGGAACATATCTGCATATCTCGCTGCTTCAGGCTTCACTGTGTTCAGTAATCACTTTCTCACTGTGTATTTCGGTCTGTTTGGTGCTGGGCAAGGGTACAGTCGGTTTATCTGAAACATTGCTCAGACAGTAAAGTTGTGGACCATAAAAACAAAATTACGAGCTGCAATATGCTTAAAAGTTACAAGGAGCTGAGGGGAAATGATAAAAGTTCTACAGAGGCTGTTGTTTCCTGTCATCCGTCCGTTCATCACTTCTAACCAATGAAAGCTGTTCAAACACTTTATAGGGAATTTTCATCATCCTTTCTATTATCCAATAGGAAGTTTACACCTCACCCACGACTCTGTTAGTACGCTGATGTTGATGAAGCAGCTATAAACTTTAACAATATCAGATATATCTACTCTTGAATCTTCAGTCGAGTCAAGAGATGAACAGAACCTTACAAACAATCAGGGGGAACTTTTAATGTATCAGGTAGAAATACTGTTGTTTCAATTCTATCTTTTGTAAACATCACATGTGCTGAAGACAGTATTGTAAACACAGGGCTCTGAGCTTGATCTGCTGCACAAACCATCTTTAAATTCCCCCCAAACATCTTCTCTTGCTGCATTGTGTTCTGAAATAAATACATTTGTTATCAGCCCACATAAGCAAAATATATACGCGTATGTAATATACTGCAAATGGCCAATATTGGCTGATAAAATCGTCTGACTGATATATCGGTAGGGCTGAAATACAAAGGTCATGTATATCCTTTGAGAATACTTTATTTGCATGTTAAATATCAGAATCCTGAAAGCCCTAATTGCTGTGAACATCCATTGACTGACTGAGCCTGCAACCTCTTCCTCTTCCTGTGCCTCTGAGCTCTTGGAGCCAGAGCACCAGTCGTCCAAACTTTCATAATTTGGGCTGGGAGTAAGAAATCACATGTGTCACAGTTTATGTCGGCAGTCGTAGCCTGGAGGAATGGCTGGTTTCAAATTTGGAACAAACTACGAAATCATTTTCTTTGTGCACCAGTCATTCATCTTTTTCCCAGACACCCAGACATCTTAGGGCCTGCTTCCTTTCAAACTGACACCACCAGCAGGTAAGAACATTTTCCGTTTGTGAACTCCATGTACGGTTTTTAAATTCTATTATAACATACATTAAAATGTGATCCGTTTTATAAATTGGCAGGTATGTTTCCCCATCTTGAAATGAAATCTGAATAAACAGCATATGGACCAAATAAAGATTACGATGTGGTGTTAAGAAGGTTATCCTCCAATTGAATCATGGACTCCCCCACTTTGTTCCTATGATAGGGGGACTGCATGGAATCACGTTGCACTACAACTCGACGGCTCTTTGTTCAGCTTGTCTCCTGAAACCGTTCATGAGTGACCATTAAATGGATGGTTGAGTGTTCAGCCACCAGTGAGTCTCAGTAGAGCTACTGATCGCCCTTGTGCCGTTTCACCTTAGATGCTCACCAGAGGACCTGTCAGCTCTGAGATGTTTTACAGCTCAGTTTGCAGACAAAACACTTCACAACCAAATCCCCTCAACAACATCTGCTGCCAATTTAGCGGAGGCATTCCTGCAGTCCGAGCTGCTTAATATTCACAGGGGTTAGGATCTGCCAGGACCGGGGTGGTTGGGGAGGGGGACCCGATTTCTACCATCCCTCGGTCCACCATCCAGACACAGTGAAAAATGAGGGGTTAACAAAGAGTGATCTGGAGCAGGGGCGGGTTAACTGGGCTAATTTGCGGGGATAATAATGGTGTTCACGCAAGGCCTTTGGGGAGCAGCTGCGTGGAGCAGAGACCTGACGGTGCAACCACACAGGAAGTTTACAACATGGCCCAGCAAATCAAAACGTATTTAATCATCAAACAAGCAGCTATGAGCGGGCAGCAAGGCCAGAGCCAGCAGCCATCCTGAAGATGAAGACAAATGTTTGGGGAAAGGGCCAGACACAGCGGCAGATTTGCACCCCAAAGATTTGTGAGCGTTGAAACCCCTGATTTTATAGGCCAACTCGAAGCACGGAATGTCAAAGGTGGATATTTTCTTCTACTTTTGCCAACAGCCTTGAGCATCATATTGACGTTATATAGTACATTGTATATACGCTTTAATTACTTTCATACGAGTTTCTAAAATATATATTGCTGAACCATGAAAGCAGCAATAAACCTGGATGCAATTCAACATTTATAGGAAATTACTTGTGAAAGGTAGACGTACAAAATACCCTTTTATTAGCAGCAATCAAAGTATCCTTTATATATAGCAGCACATATGTGCATTTCACCGGGAATAATGACCCAGTTAATTCATAATTAGACCCATTGCCTCTTCAAATACGGCCACACAATATCCTTGTGAATTTTTATGGATACATCCCAGGCGCTCCTAAGTTAAGCAACAAGGGAAATTCAAACCAGTTTGCTCATTTTAGTCGAAATTGTTTATCCATGCTGAATTCTATGAGAAAATGTAATGTATGATATATTATGCTTGTGTAACCTTTTAGGAAATGTGAAACCTCGCAGACATGAAAACCTTAACGTGCAAGCAAAACACACTAAACCTAAAAGACTCAAGTTTGACTGTATTTGTTTCAGCAGGATGTACTTCTCATTGGTGGGAATATTTATCTTTCAACATGTGAAGAAGCTATCAATAACTCCCTTGTTGTTTTGGGGTGAAAAGGCAATTTGTGTAAAAATAAATTTGCTCTATATATTGCGATACGTGTCCTCGTTCCAAAATTTGCCCACCCTTATGAGAGGATGGTATTTCAGCAGTGGACACAAACAGCGCTGTCTAATGACTCTCCTGGAAGGGTGATGTGGATCGTGTGACACCTCTGCATTGCCATGGCAACCGCATAAACATCTGTGTCCTCATTCAGGGGAGGTTTTTAGAGGGAATATACAATGCTGCAATCTATTACACATAAGAGACACAGTTTCTTTGTACAGTAGGTGCAAGTTACTGCTTGGTGTTCAGAGCGAGCTGCATGTTGTGATGAGATCTCATATCCATAAGGAATGCAGCTTTGCAGTGTGGCACGACGTGTGTGAAATCGGATGGCAGGAGGTAGAAACTCTACACGATGTGCTGTTAAGGGAATAGTGTCACTTTCTTGAAGTGAGTTCCGTGTTTGTAGGGTGAAGACGCTACAGTATATATATATATACATATTAGCTTAGCTTAGCACTGGAATCAGCTAGCTGTTGTAGCTATATCCTGTTTGTGTAATCTGTACAAAACAAATGGGCTGAACTGTCACCTGGCAGGGTCCAGTAACATCCTGGACTCCAATCTGACACCAAATTTCCTTTTTATATAAACTACAGAAACTAGATAATGTATTAATTCCTAAACTGTTGTTGTTAAGAGCGTTGGTAGATGTGTGTTTAAACAGGCTAACTGTTTATGCTAAGCTAAGCTAACTAGCTGTAGCTTCACAAGCGGTGTGAATGATAACAGACGAGAAAACACTTCTAACTATTTAGCTATCAATTATAATTATCTGCTGGGGGGGCAGCATCACTGCAACGGACAAGAATAGGATTAATAAAATCGTTAAAAAGGCTGGCTCAGTGATCGGTCTTCCCTTGGACTTTCTGGAGACCACTATAGCCAAGCGTACGAAGACCAAACTGAACTGTA
>CAAKHC010007423.1:0-10224 GCA_901007825.1 Macroramphosus scolopax | reverse complement strand
CAGTAGAGGTCTCTCTCTCTCTCTCTCTCTCTCTCTCTCTCTCTCTCTCTCTCTCTCTCTCTCTCTCTGGCACTCGGAGAGCAAAGACCTCCACCAAACCTCATGTAAAACAAAGACGTTTTCTGTTCTGGTAAATGGATCTGCACAAATATTTAATAGATTCTTCTTTGGCCTATTTTACACCGCTCAAACAAACAATCGATGCCAAATCTCTAAAGTTAGGAAATATTTAGGTCCTGTCATGACTCACTACTGTGACTGAACAGCGCCGGGGCCAGAATCACTAGAAATAGCCCCAGAGACCGTCAGGGGGAGGGGCTCTACCAAACGCTCCGGATAGTTCTGGTAGCCCCATTTGTGTGGTTGTCAGCGAATCAGCATGCCGGCTGTGATTACCTGATATGAGCACACCATCTGGCCCTCAGCCGCCCAGCTGGGTACCACAATCAGGAGACGGATTGTCTTCACCACGCCACCTGGACCTTGCAGACGTGGACCACTGTGACACCAACAACATTTGTCACTTATATTTGATTCTATCATCCTCCGACCGAACAAGAAGCAAATAGAAAAGGAAAAAGAAAACACTGTCTGGTTTTCTGAGGGCACACAGGCTTTCTATAATTGCTTGGCAACTGCTGGTACTGTGTGTGTTGACGTTCAGAGAGGCACACAGTATAAAGTAAAGTGGTGCCTACGCACACACACACACACACACACACACAAACACACACACACGCAAAATTATGTACTAACTGTTAGTTATGCAGGCATGTTGCTCAGTCAGGGGGTTTCGTTTTTGAGTCTGTGGGGGGATCTTTGGCATAAACTGCTCATTGATGAACTTTTTTGGGCCCCGGCACCTGAGCGTCTCTGCTCACTCATGCCCACATTGAAAAGTCTGCATGAGCCCACAGCAGGTTACCCTTCATAGAATTTGGTTAAATGGACTCAGAGCGTTGTTTCTGAGGGAGGTTTTGAGTTTGATGGGCTCTGAAGTGTTTCGCTGAACGCTGTGCTGAGCTGACTGTCTGACACCGCCACAGGGGAGTCGATGCTATTGTTGGACACGCAGAAACATTGCACTGATGTGTTGCAACTACAGGTCAGCCGCTGGTGCATCCTGATCTGACAGCAGGTCAGAATGCTTATAGCCGCTGTAGTAATTTTGCTCTTTGTTGTCAGCACTGAGGTTTGCAGAGGAAACCTGGGTAGGATGAAACAGCAATACCTAACTACCAGGTTCTGTGTTTCAAGTTTAAATTACATGTTATATTCATTTAAATATCAGTTTTATACGTCACTCAGTCCAAATATATACACACAACAGAAACCCCAGCAAAAGATTCTTCAGGTTATAATCTGTATAACAGCCATCGACTGTACTTACAATAAGTATTTGCTGACATCTCCTGGATATCTGACTCAACAGCACTTCAGAGAAATCTCTGGTTTTACTCTGGAAGAAGGCCAAAGCTCTACGGGCTCCCACGATGGATGTGAAGGAAACAGATGTGTGTTGCATCTCAATCCTGCAAAGTCAGAGGTGTAAAAACATCTCTAAAAGCGTTCTGTGATTATGGAAATGTACAAGACTCTGCAGAGCTGTATTATGTAATTGCAGACAAATATAGGTATTCCAGTCACCTTCTAGAGAGATGCAAGTTAATAGTGAAATATATATTTGATATCTTAGATTTCTAGAATGTTAGAACAATTTACGCAGACGTTTTGCTAACACATGCCAGATGGAAACATTTGCTTTTAAGAGAAAAGGCATGACCATTTCTGTAAACTAGAAATGCACTCAGAGCACAGGCCTCCACCAAGCCTATCCTTCTATTATAGCTTGAAATATTTCAAAAGTATCATATATATGCCTGAATTTGTTTTATACATTCATGTCTGTGTAATCTTACCCAAGGTATAGATATGACTCAACATTTAAAATGTTATCTCAATAAAATAAGCATATAAGAATACAAACCATAAAATAAACATAAGGTGATCACATGAGTATTCTGTAAAATATGAAATAATTCGTTCTAGTTTGAACTGTAACAAAGACTGTTCATCTTTGAACCGCGGGGGGAAGCAGTACATCCGGGAGCTTCAACTCAGCCTTAAAAATAACAAACGAAGAAAAAAAATATTACGTCACAGTTTGTGGGCGGTACATTCTGTAATTTCCGTCAAAACGACAACAAATGCTTCATGCTAACGTAGCAATGTTGTGAAGTCGGCGCTTATTGAGGCGGATTTCCCTTCGTATTTGAGACTCAACTGTTTCGCCCACCAAACATCAGGTCGGTCTGCATCAATTTCTCTCTCTGTGATGTTTGGGGTTATTTAAAATACGTACGCTGTCGCCGCTAATTGACGTTTACCTAGCTAGCTAGGGGGAAGGGGAAAATAGTTTCATTCATGATTTGTTGTAAGTTTCAGATTTGTTAGCGAGTGTATTGTCACGTCTTTCTCTCTTCACTCCCGCTTTATTATTGAAACATTATCTTCTCGTATTGGCGCGGAACCTCTGGCTACTGATAATGCAACATTTGTACCAAACAAGACTTATTGTTGACAAAAAAGAAAGCACAAGCCGGCCGTTAGCCGAGAGCATTAGCATTGTAATACGGACAGAAAGTGTCACAAGAAGAGGCACTATAAGAACTCTGGGAGTAATATGAATTATTACTAGAAACTTCTACGTACTTTCCACCACCGTGTCTGAACCTCAGGGTTGTAAACCCGCAGATGTTCACTTATTATGGGAGACCGTATAGAAGGATCTGACTTTCTGTTTACACTCCGCTGCTCTGCAAAGTCATAAAGTGTCTATGTATACAAAGGTGTGTGTATAAAGTGAAACTGATGTCATATAGTAGTGATGGACTGATTAATCGGTTGGCCGATTGTGGATATATTCTTTTAGATTATTTGGGAGCTTCTGTCTGCGTGCAAGAGGAAGTTGTCTGCACTGTTTTAATGTCATTGGATTATTGATATTTTTTGTATTCATGTTCTCTGATTCTGCTATTCGTAATTGCACTAAAACGTTTTTCTTTCAGTTTCATGATGACATCCATGTAGTTAATAAAGCTTGAGGTCATATTAAACAAAGATCGCGAGTGTGAAATGAATGTTCATTTAAATGAACACATTTCTTTTATTAAATTACTAAAAAAAACAACATCAAGACTTTGCCAATCGGCTCCCTTGCTCTCAAAATATCGGCCACTGAGGAACCCGTATCGGTCCATCACTAATGTCATGCTACATTTTTATTTTCTTTACTCCAGAAGACAGAAGAGAGAGCATCACTTCCCAAATTGACCTGCAGGTTGTTCAGTCACGCTGTCAATATAAACAAGCCACCTCTCTGTCCTTGATGTGTTGTTACTAATAGGTTGCACATATTGTCCTTACCTCCAACCCGTCTTCACGTCACATCCATGGTGGCAGGTTCGGCGCTCATGGAAACACCCACTAAGCCTGGGTCCAACCAGGTGGCTGACGTGGTGTTTGTGATTGAGGGGACGGCGAACCTCGGACCCTACTTTGAATCTCTACGGAAAAATTATATACTTCCAGCTATCGAGTAAGGACACGCAGAAGATCCACCTGTTGTCGAATGAATCAAACACAACTAGATAAATACTTTATAATGTTTTATTTCCTGTAGATATTTTAACGGAGGCCCCCCAGCGGAAACAGATTTTGGTGGAGATGTGAGTGTCTTTCTCTTCATTTGAGGTCTCTGTCAGCTGCTGCAGCTTAAGAAAGTAATGCTGCTAATGAAGTTATTCCTGCCTTTTTGTTTTTCCCCCAGTATGGAGGGACGCAGTATGGCCTCGTGGTATTCAACACAGTGGACTGTGCCCCTGAGTCATACGTCCAGTGCCACGCACCAACTAGCTCTGCCTTTGAGTTTGTTTCTTGGATCGACAGCATTCAGTAACTTGATATCTATTTATTAACACAGTTCTTGTTTCTTCTGTTTCAGCTCGACAGATTTAATGTGTACGTGATTTGTCCTCCGTTATTGTCACACAGATTCATGGGAGGCGGAGCAGAGAGTTGCAGTCTCATTGCAGAGGGTCTGTCGGTGGCCTTGCAGCTCTTTGACGACTTTAAGAAGATGAGGGAACAAATGTGAGTCTCTGCACACCAGTCACAGACACCGTCTCCACATTGTAGAAGTGCAATCACTTTCCATTAACGGGGGTATCAGAGCAATAACTATGTTTTGAGAGCTTTTTGCACAGGAATTATATTACCTGGACAACATGAGTCATTTTTAGACATAGCAGAGGTCTTTATCTGAATCCTGTGTATATCTGCCATGTTCCTTATTTGTAACGTAAAAACGTCATCCACAAGCTGCCTGCAATGTTTCCCAAGAAATATAAATTATTTGTAAATGCATATGTGACAGATTAATTTCTTCCAGAGCTGCTGTGTGTCCGAACTCTCACCTGGCAGATTATAATGGGACGTTACGCAGCGCCTCCACAAAGACACACATTCAGACTGTGATTTGGTCTGTGTGTACATAGTTGATATTAATAAGAGCCTGAATTGAAACATTAAACATTCTTCTGTTACTAGAATATTGAAGATGAGGAATGAAATTTTAATGGGTTGTTAGTGGATGATTGACGGCATGAGTATCTCTTGTAGCGGTAGAACTTTTTTCATCGAGAGTAACCATGGCGACAGGTTGTCCCACTGTTGAAAGTTGACCTGAAAAAAAAACAGACGGGCACATAAAATATTCTACAACAAGAGACTCAACAAGTAATTTATTCTTTAGGGGAGGCGGCTGGTTGTGATAAAAAATCTAATGAATTATTTTTCTTTCTGCCATCGCCAGAGGTCAAACCCACAAGGTGTGTGTACTTCTGTGCAACTCTCCTCCGTACCTGCTTCCCGCCGTGGAGAGTGTCAGCTACACCGGCTGCACTGCGGACAACTTGGTCAAGATCATCAGAGATGTGAGTCATCACTCGTATTTTTTGTTGAAGGTCTGAGTGACACTTCAATTTGATTTGCTGACCCTGATTTCATCTAACACATTGTTTTATTTTCATATTTCTCAGAAAGGAATTCACTTCTCTGTGGTGGCGCCTCGGAAGCTGCCCGCTCTCAGGGCTTTGTTCGAACGAGCGTCTCCCGTAGGGGGGGCAGTTGAACCGCATCCAGACTACAGTCAGGATCCGTTCCACATGGTCCTGGTCCGGGGAATCTCCCTTCCAGGTAAGAAACATTTAGTTTAACAGCCAGTTTGTATTGTTCTGCTCCGATAAATTTAAATGGATGGAAAATACTGAGTTAAACACTTATGGAGACATTTACGGACTTTTGATTGAGAGTCGTACCAAAGGGGGTCGGCTCAATGATGTCACCTAGCGCTGCGATCTCTTAGCTTCGCACTCGCATAGTGTAAGGGAGTGTAGGCGTTCTGTCCAGATATAATATACAGTCTACGATGCCAACAGGCTTCATTACGAGGAGATACTGGAAGCTGCAGCTGGCTGGATCAATACAACATGTGTGCAGAAGCTTATTCAGTCCGGTCGTACACAGACGCAGCAAACATCTATTGTGAACAAACCTTACCGCGGTGTGTGAACACAGAGCAGCTGAGACTTTTCTGAGATGGTGTTTGAACGCTGATGAACAATTTGTAACCGGTGTCGATACGCAGAATAGGAGAATTTTTTTGCAAGCAGCGGCTGCAGCTGCAGCAGCATCCTTGTAAGCTGCTTATCTCCAGACTTCTTTTTTTCTTCATAGGATGTTACTCTTCGTCCTCGGGGCTCTGAATGACAAGAGTAAAGCTGGCATTAATGCTTTTTCCTAATCTGTTCCCATGCATCTTTCTTTTTATTGTGTCGGTGCTTTTCAGTGTGCAACTAAATTACCAAATGTATTATTTGTTTTCCTCGAGCTTCCCCCGCTGTCATACGCAGACGAGCTGCAGTCTTTCTATTCCACCCGTAGTAACGACTTTGAATATCACACAAGTTCACTGTCATTGAGGCTTTTGTTGTGTCGCCGCACGAGGTCAGGGAACTTATTGGTAGAGTGACCGAGGTTGACAGTGCACCTAAGATTTGGATATTTCTGTGATCAATGATGGGAAGTAATTCTTTATTTTGTGGCAGCTGCTTGTAAAGGTTACTCCTGCAGGTCTCTGTGAGTCGGAGCGAGTTCATCAATAAATATGCCCCCGAATGCATCACTTCCTTTTCGTCTGTGCTGCCGTGTTCTCCTGACAGATGCACAGACGCTGCTGGAGTCACGGCGGAGAGGAAAGTTCTGTTTGTTACATCGTCTGCACTCACCTGGTTTTTAAGGTGTGAGAGACGAATTAAACGCCGGACAGACTGGCTGATAAGATATCATCTTTGAGTAAAACCGAAACCTTCTTTACACTCTCCTGATGCTGAGCAGAATCAATAACGGCATTGTTCCCACAAGAATGTTATCAGATCACATCTCTAATGTAATGGCTACATTTGTGCAGCATGTACTGAGAAAGACCCTCTTACTTCCTGTCTCCAGTGTCCGTAGTTGGAGGACCCGGCCCGCTGAAACCTGTCCTCCCTCCTCAGCCGCTGTCTGTCAATCAGCCTCTCGTCGGTGCACCACAGCCCACTCCTCCCATTAACACAGCCCATCCTTATCAGGTAATGGGCAAGCAGCCACGTAGCGTAAAGCCGCCTGCCGGGAGTCCTGTTTGTTTGCTTTTGGCTCGGTTTCAGACGGCGGTGTTTATGTTCCTTCCCTAAAATGTTTTACCAGGCATTGTCTTATTTTAATCTGCTTGCTGACAGAATCCGCCCACCATGACTGCTGCTCAGGTGGCTGCACAGATGGCCGTGGAGGCAGCCAACAGCCAGAAGAGTCGCTGTGAGTTACCAGCGGAGTCGATGTGTTTGTTAGCTGCTCTGTCTATGCTCTCACTCTGCCTGCTTCCCAGACACAGTGTCTCTGTCTGTGGTGTTTACTACAGGCATTCATGCAGAGTTCAGATCAACAGCAGCAGTTGTTATAAAATAGAAACAGAATGTAACTGGATTTCTCTCCGTTGTCATCGTGCTCTGCCTCCTCCCTCCTCCCGCCTCCCTCCTCCCGCCTCCAGTCCCGGGGATGGTCAATCAAGGCCCTCAGTTCCCGGGGCAGCCGACCCTCCCATCTCTCCCCGGGGTGAAGCTCAGTCAACCCAGCATATCGACGGTCACCACAGCCCCGCAGCCCATGATGCCACAGCAGCAGGTCCCTCCCAACCATCAGCAGGCTGTTCCACCTCCAGGACAGCCGGTGCCCAATCAGCAACCCCAACCGCCGCCTCAGCAGCAGCAGCCGACCGTTAATCAGCCGTCAGCGCCTCCGACGCAGCCCAACATGGTAAATCATAAGAACACCAGTAAAACCCAACCTGTGCTTCAGTTTAGTTTTCCTCCCCGTCGACCACAAATCTCCTGTGTGTTGTTCAACTGTCTCCCAGCTGTTTGAGACTTGATCTGCTCTTCCACACATGATCAATGCTTAACTCGTATTGATATTGTTCAAATGGCCCCGCAACGAATTAGAGCTCAAAGAACAGCGACCGGCAGCCCCGGAGCCGAGTCTGCACTAACAGAGTCTGAAGTCTGATATCAAAATGAATTTTAGATGTCGGCACTACTATCGGATCAAACACGTAACCATGTTCCTCTTTTTATTCTAGAAGTTGTCAGTTTTGTTTTCCACTTCTTTCATTAGTTCTTCTCTTGTCTGTTATCTCAATCTGGATTGTCTGTCTTGAAATAAACATGCTTGTGAAGCCAAATATTGGAATTAATTATATTATTATATCGATAATATATTCGTCTGTGTTCCTGCTTAGTATTTATTCTCTTTGAAGGATTCTGCTCTGTTTGTAACCAGTAAACTACATGGAACCTGTCCTCCTCTGTTTCCATGACAGCCCGGTGCATCCGGAGCTCAGGGCAACTCCAATCAGATCGGACAGCAGCAGGGCGTGGCCAACAAGATCGTGGCTTGGAGCGGCGTACTCGAGTGGCAAGAGGTAACACTCTATGAAAAAGTCTGAGTTTTGAATTGTCCCTTAACCTTTACGTCCAGCGAGGAGGAGGAGGATGGTGGAGTCGAGAAAGAACCCTTTACATGCCAAGGCAGGTTAAAGGACGGACCTGCTGATGTCATGAAATGGGCGTAACTCCCCGATGTTGTGTTGTCATTCATCGGTAGCATGTTGTTTTCAACCTGTCCAATATTGACAGAGTGCCACGCCCGCAGGTCACCCAGGGCAACCGTACACGTCACATTCCTGCAGATAAACGTGCTTTTAAATGCCACAAGTTTTATTGTCATCACACGTGTCCGACGAAGTCTGGCAGGGACAGACCTGTATTGTTCTCCCTTGAGGAGACGTAGCAAGCTAGCCGATCATCTACGAGCTTTTCTATGAGACTGTAAATGAAACAATGTTGACTCGTTTGAAAATTGTATCAACAAGATGATTGCTCGCGCAAAGCTGGGAGGAAAACACTGCACCAAGCAGTTCATCATGTTGGACCGGGATGACTTCTGTCAGTCAAGTAGGAGAAGACGTCCGACACTAAAACACTTTAACCTGAAAGACAACAGCTGTTTAAGAGCAGAGAGACCTGCTGCAGGCACGGTGGAGGTACGCTAATGTTTCCAACCGGAGCTACAAGGCTTCTTTCGCTGACGTTGGGATTAAAACCCAGATGGACTTGAGAACTTCAGCTCCGCCGACATGTTGTGTGTCTCAGACAGGTCACCACTGTACGTCTTAATAACCGCCTGTCATCGATTATTGTAGTGTGATTAATCGCACATCGTTTCATCGTCCCCGCCACTGTTGGCGGCTCAGCTCAAGGTCAAATCGATTTGGTTCAGGCGTGGCAGTGCTGAGCCGGGGAAATGGATGTTAATGACTTCTGTGCGACACTCACGAGTGTTTGTGTTGGGCGGACGGACTCGGATCAATCCGCCGTATCGACTCGAGTCTCATCTCGCCTCTTGTTGTTTGTCAGAATTATACAAGTCGGTTTAAACGGACAGAAAAAATAAAAGTGCGAAGCTCTAAGCCGCCTGTGAAGATGCACTAACAGCGTGAGTGGCCACATTAAGAGCTCTTAATCTTCCATTTCATCCTCCAGTTCACTCATTAGCCTCTCGGCTCTGTGTGAGAAGATCTACACACAACAAACACTCGTGTGATGAGATGGAAGCTGCACGTCGCCGTCAATATGCTGCGTTCTGTATTCTGGCTCCATTCAAATCTGATTTCTTTAAAGTCGTCAATAATGTAGACGGGGAATTTGTTTGGCTGACAAATCAAAGTAGATGTTTTTTGAATTGGATTATTTTGTCACTGTTCACATCTGAGGCTCCCTTTGATCGCTGCGTTAATAAGCCCTGGAAATAAATAAGTCATTTGTGTGCAGAGACGACCCGGCGCAGAGCGATTGTAATAGACTTACAATAGGCTCGGATGATATAGGAGCGATTGATCATTGATTCCTTATTGATGTCCTCAAGATGTGAAGAAGTGTTTTCCCACTGGGGTTTGGCACATTGATGCGTTCTAGAAAGTGGTGTTCTTTTATATTCTTTGATTCTTGGGGGTTTTCGAAGGATCCGGACTATAAAAGTCCATCAATTGATCCAGTTTAATCGCCTCTCCTGATTGGGGTGAGTGGTGATGAGAGGTGGCGGCTACGTGTGCTTCCTGTCAGGTTAGTTCCCAGTAGGTTTCCTCCTCAGCCACTCATCAGGATGCATCCGAACGTTCTTGTCATTCAGGGCGTACTCCCACTCGCCCCGGCTGCCACGAGGGGATTGGATCGGAGCATTTTTAACCATGATAGCTCCTCTCCCACTTATTCCTGCAAAGAAGGGAGCTTCATGCCCACTGAGACGCCCTCCACAAAGGCCCAGAACCCCGGTGGAGCTGCTCAATGGATCAGACTGGTTGCACTGGGCATGGCTCCAGATGTGAACGTGTCTTACATGCTGACTTATTGAACCCTGAGCTTGAACGTTCGCTGACACCAGTGACCTGCGCTGTTCAGGTGCAGTTACACCTCCAGAGCACTAGCTGGTGGTGGAGTTTCTATGCAAGAGCTCAGCTGTCGGGGATGGTGTGGAAATGTTGATGCTGATGTTACAGCTGTTCCCAGCGAG